>JAYMTB010000274.1:0-15966 GCA_036897585.1 Francoa sonchifolia | reverse complement strand
GTTTCATGGCTCATAGTTAGGTGTCAGTATCAGTGTTAAACGTTTGATGTAACAATCTCTACTATATATAGTATTATCGTTTCTCATCCGTGGACGTAGGCAATGCCGAACCACGTTAACCTTGTGTGTTTTATTATCCGTTGTTTTATTTATTATTTGCTTATGTCATTTTGGGGATTCGGAAGATTCCAATACATGGTATTAAAAATATTAGATGTTAATCATAACAAGTGATACTGGGTGAGTTGGATGCACCTGTAAATCTCCAACACACATTGGACTTTGTAATCAACATTATAAGGCGGCCCGCCATATCCACCGCATGCCATATGAGGATTCTCAAAACCTAAAAAGTTATCAAATTTAAATTTTCTTAGTCAGTCAGTCATTCAATATATTTAATATCAAAATATGAGTAAAAAGTAAGTGTTAATTGTATTTACCATTATGAGCTGCATAGGCGATGACCTCGTATTTGATAGAGTATATGTCCATTACACAATGGTGGAATTTTTCAATTCACATCTTAGTTCCTCCGATAATTTGAACAACTTGCTGTTGAATGCTTTAGCAATATTGTTTCGAGATTTAAGATTCCCGAAGTCATCAAAATCACCTCTAGCTTTGGTGTTGAAAAAAGTTGTTCGGTTACACACCCCATCGGTGCACTATTATGTATCCAAAAGTTTCTTGCTCCATTTTGATATAAAATCTAAAATAACACAACACTTGAATTCAATATGAAATCAGAGATAATTTTTTAATATGTATATATAAAATTACCTTAATAGCATCTTTAATTCCATTCATTAAAATTGGATTTCTACTAAAAGCTTGATCGTACGAAAGATGACCATTTGCTATTGAAAACGCGAGATCATTTAATCGATATCAATTATGTAAAGTGCATTCTTGAAACCCTCCTCGTCAACCAAACCTTTTTCACCTAAAATTAAAATATAAATTTCGAGACCAACCATAAGAAATTACTACTTACAAAATCAATATTTTTCGGTAGATGATACAAATTGATAACATACCTTTTGATACTCCTTCAAGAGACAAACTTCGAAAGTTAAGAAAATCACGTACTTGATTACTTAAAGTGAATATTTTAAAAATTTCAATAGAAAAATTGGGATAAATAGATGCTCCACTTATAGCAAAATTAGCTCCATTAGTGAAATTCAATTCGAAATCTAGATTGTATGGATTTAAAAAACTAGTACTTAAATTTTGACATGCAAATAAATAATAAAACTATTAGTAAGATTTTGTATTTTCCATTAAATTTTATCAAAAATTTGGTTGACTTACAAAGAAAATCAATGATTAATCATTGTCGACCAGTTTGATTTCTAAAAAATGTCATCCCATATGGAGGTGACTGTTTGATATTTTTTAACATTTTTCTGCCTGTATCAAAATTGGAATCTCCAAAATTAAAAATAATTGGAATTTTATTGCAACGAGAATGAACCATAATGGGAAGACATAGAGGAAGAATGACCGAAATACTGAAAATTATAGAAAAAGAAATTCCTCGACTCATTTTTTTCGTATTTCTCTTCTTTTTGGCTTTTAAATCGCTTAAAATGACAATGTCTAATAAGAAGATTAAATATTTATAGAAATTAATGAAACTATTTTTTACTTTATTTAATATGTTATAGTTAGTAGTTTTAAAGCATAAGCTGTCTCACATAATTTTGGCTTCACAAATAATTTCCTACAACTATTTTTTTTTAAGAATATGGTCTTCCATTTTCATACCTTTTTTTATCGTGACAATAGCTATATTTCTGTCTATTCGATCCAATAGTTTTGTTAGCTCTTAAACGTCGAAGTAAATTTCACGTATGCCACATTGCCTACCTATTGCACATTATGCCCGTTGATCTTGCATTTCCAGTTGACAGTTAGAGTTACTTACAGTCAGGTTTTCAAGACTGGTTTTTTTGGTATTTCGACACTGCAAGCCTGGAATCAATTTTGAATATGCATATGATAAACCGAGTAAATTGGAGGCCTTGTGAAGCATGCCCATGATCCCTCGCACGGCCATAATATTGAGGTCAAATAACCATTACCATACCTGATCGATCACTAATACCCAGCCCCAAAATCTCCATGCATTTAACAGCAATCTAATAACTTATGGCTTGATGCAAAGAAGGCAAACACTCTTTACAAACTGTATTCTATATCATATGATTACAACCTTGCTCTGGCATCTAAGACCCCTTTATCCTCAAATACATTATTAACACGCACGCTAACTCACCATTTGTGGCTAAACTCTGTCGGTTTCCTTAATGCCCATTTGAAGGCCGGAATATTGTATAGCCATTGGCACTGCGTACGAAATTTGAGTACTCTGGATTGTAATATGGATAACCATCACCATTGGTCCTGAGAAAAGATAGATCAGAGCCAGAAACCTGCCACTGGTTTGGACTTGAAATCGACCCATCAATTTGCCCATTTGCATAAGGTAGTTGATTTGCTTGAGGGCTAAAATCCATCGGCAAGTCAAAATGAGAGCTAGAAGAGCAATGAGAGCGGTGGAATCCATCTTCTTGATAACTATATGATCTCCCAAACCTGCAAGAGCTACTCGAAGATCCACCGTCATATGATATGCCCATATCACCAGGAAAAGAATACTGCCGACTTATCATGTATGGACCATTGCTGAGATCCTGGAAGATGCTTGCCCTGGTTTCCATTTCAATACCTTGTTCATCATCTAGCAGGTGGTTGATGATGTCAAGGTGTGGAAACTCGTCGACCACCATACCTTGCTGCCCGAATGTACATGCAGAAAATTCAGTGGATAAATGTTCTAGGGATGTGCTATGTACAGGCTTGTACAGATCAAGGTTTTGAGTATCAGTGACAGAAGTAGGATCACGATGTAAGCTTCTTCTGGCATCCGTTTGAGAACTTTCTAACCTCTGGGGTCCATTTTGTAACACATCCCCAGTTATCCTGCCAAACCGGAAGCCTGGTATAACAGAATTTGGGTCTATACTTTCAGTGCACTGAGGTAAAGATGTTGGCGCAGACTGATGTGGGTGTGCCATTAAAGAGTTAACTCTTGAAAATTGAGATATAGGATAGGTCGAACCAGCTGAACTTGAAGCAACAGAAGTTCCCATCATCACATTTCTATACGTCTGAGGAGCAAAACTATGGGTTGCTGGGGAGGTATCAGGACCCAACCGACCCGTTGCACTCACCGAGCGAGATAGTACTGTGGCTGTTTGAACCACGGAAACTACAAGAGCAGATGGTCTGGGACCAGGAACAAGAGGAGCACTAGAGGGCCTTGACAATGGAGCCACATGCGGTCCCACAGGCTTTTCAGTCGTTTCTGGAGTTGCGGCCTTTGCATTTTCAGGTTTGGACACAAGTGAACTCATGAAAGGTACAGCTTTATCAGTTTGTTGCGATCCATTTATGGATGTTTTCCTTACCAGAACAGGATCAATAATAGGAGGGCTCTTGTGCTCCGACTTCTGTTGTTCAATGGAAGAAAGAGTTCTTGAAGGACTTCTTGGAGAGGAAGTTACTGCTGCTATCTTCTCTTTAGGTTTATCGTTTACAACCTGGTCCTTGTTGCACAGCTTCTGTTGCAAAGAAACATCTTCCTATTAAATGAAAAGGCAACAGAATCATTGTTAGTATATTTAGATAATATATTTTAGATTTTATAGTCAGATTCATATAATATCATACCTACGATATTATATGATACTATACACTATAAAATATGCAGGATAATCTCTCTGATTTGTTGCTATTTATAGAATAGTTGCATAAATATGAGTGTTTTGTTCACCATTCAATAACAATAATGTCTACAATCTATTTCTCTGAAAGCCGGAACCATCTACATTGGTAAATTTCAAGTTCTATAAAAAAGAAAAGAAGATAGATGAGACTCTATTACTTGGATTCTTTAATTTAGCCGTCATACCTGTGTCGGCACAGCGTACAACGGGTGTGATTATAACTCTTAGATACTCTTCTAGAAAGTAAACTGGTCCAGTGTCGGCCAGATACCTGCACCGAACACTTGTACCCAAGTCCGATTAACATAGAGATGACACTTCCAAAATACATGTGGAATTTGACAGGCACTGCACATATGATCTTAAAAGATATGCTCATTTATCCTTAAAAACTGTGAAACAATTGCATAACCTGCCAAGCTGGTATCTTAACAAGGAAAAGGCTAATAGAATGACTCCAGACCACCATTAAAGGATACACAAGTTCTGCGCACATTCAATAAATGAAATTAAAAATCAGAGGGTGTAGGTGGTTTCTAAAAAGCTTTGTATAACTTTTTCTCTACTATTTCCTTCCCCTCTCTTGTTACGTATTTCTTCTTCCTATCATAGAATACTGTGTTCGAACATGGTATTCTATTGTATTGATATAAGATGGATAGAAAAAGAAAAGATATCAATTGAATAAATGAAGTAATTAGAGAACAATCCAATTTTAACCTTACCTTCAATGCATAGTTTTCACTGGAACTCTAATAATAAATAACATAGGCTGAAAATTTGAGTTTTGTGTTTTTCCATATCCAAATTCTAAAAATCAATTTGAATTTCATTATTCCAAATATATCAAACAGAAATAAAGTAGTTATACTATTCTGTTCAAAAAAACCTCCAGCTTGAAATTTCTTAAATAAGTAATGATGCTGAGATTAAAGAAGATGATTTACTGGTGCCCTACCTTCTCAACCACATGTTGCTCAAGCAGCTTATTCTGATCTTGCAAAGAGTGATTAAGAGAATCAGACTCAAATTCACCTGCCTTGCAACTTCCAGGCACATCATGAACATCCCCAGTTTCCAAAACAGTCCCAGATGGCTGACTATCCATTTCCTTTGCCCAACTAGTTCCATCAGCTTCAACCTTGCTGCTTTGGTTTTTTCCTCTAAAACATGGAGTGCCAAAACAAATTAATGCCTTATCCAGTAGTGACAAAAAATTATAGCAATGTGTACCTGATAGGTGACTTTTGATTTTTCTTGTTTGGAAAGGAATTCCACTTGTAGGGACCATTCATTACCACTGATGGAACCGAGTCTGTAGAACACGTTGAGGAGCTATCATCCATCACCAATGGACTCTTCTTCTCGGACATTCCACTTTGTACAGATGAAAAGCTAATGATTTCACTGCTATTGGCCTCTGTAGAAGGATGAACCTCTGATGTGTCAGTATCCCAACTGACTGGACTAGAATCTCTGTCTTCTGAGTCGGGCTGAACAACTTTGACAGGCTCATCCACGGAATCAGACATGTCAAAAACATCTTCCAAGATCTCAGGGTTTTCAAGCATAGATTGCACCTGTTCCATAATGGAGCATTTCTCCTCATCTTTTGAACATTCTTTTTGGTTCATCTCACGTGCTGTCACACCAGACTTTTCTCCTTTCCCTTTATCCTTCCCTTTGCGATTCACCCGCTTTTGTTTAGCCTGGATTAAATAAGAGCAAGGGGTTTTAGTGTTACAAATAAAAGACTTGAAGTCTATAACTTAAGTTGGCTGCTACTACCATGTGCAATCCCAAATACATGCATCAAATAAGAAACAGAGTGCATTCAATACTAACCCTTGGCAACCCAATCTCTAGGAAAAAAAAAAGGTGAGTGAAATGTGAAAGGAATTCCACTGCACAAATAAAGTGAAGCAAAATTATGATAATGAACCTCAGTTGGCCTCCAAGTGAAAATAGGTGAATAAAGCAAAGTGACTAATAAACCGCAAATATGTTAACCTACTTCTACATTTTAATCATTTTATTGTTCTTTATTTTCATATATAACATAATTACATTCAAATACAGTCATTATATGGGATGCTTTCTTAGATAGGCTAAACAGAACTCCAATTACATAATGACAATTATAATGCTTCACTTATACGCCACTGCCATTGACACGCTAATCATGGTGCCATTTATTTATGCAACTTATGTAATCGGTAAAAAATTATGTACTTTGCATAAATTAATACGTATATTTCTACAATAACTCATTTTATAAGGCAAGAAGTTTGTCAACTTCCTTGAGATTTAAATTGAATATCATACCAGTTTTTTCTTTAATTTTTTTTCCTTTTCAGCGGCAGCACGTTTTGCTTTCTGTTCACTTTCAGCCTGCCATGCTGCTTCTTCTTCTCGAATGAGCTCTTCTTGCCTCTTCAAAGCAACAGATTCTTGGTATGAAACTTCAATTTTATTGCTGTATGTAAGGGATAACAGGATTTAATCCATCTACAACATTATGTTTATAGACACAGACGTGCAATGCGTCGTGAACACATGAAAGGCAATCTCACAAATAAGAAAAAAGGAGAGGTTTGTATGTATACATATATGTGTCTGTATGTCTTATACATAACATATCTAATTCGATATACTTGTTGGACATGTGAGGAGTTTTCTGGTATCACAAAGGTTGAAGGGTCTGGTTGCCATTTGCAAATACATAGGGATGATTTGAAAATTTGAGCTTATAGTGTAGGATTGGGGATGACTTCACGATATAATTCTACGAAGGGTAAAGGACTAAGTTTGTAGACACAAGCGTGAGATTTGATTGTGGAAACTAACAAAGGGTGCTTGACACGGCAACTCAGACATAGCCTTATGTGTATTTTAGGGTGCTTTGATAGTGGAAACTCTTCAAGGGAGATTTTAGTGGCATGCTTTCACGAGAAGTAACTTTTTAGTGCATATGATATTTCTAATTACTTACATTAATAAGAGATTTAAAAAAAAAAAATGAATATATTAAAGCAGAGTTAGATAAGGGAGGTTATCAAACTAGAGAATAAAGACTCTAACATGGGATCTACATAGTGAAATCTTCAAAACTATGTAAAAACTTATGATGCATATAGGTTTAATATGATAATTATTGTGTGAGAACAAATATCTTAACCATAATTTGTACATCATCAATTCAAGGAAATAAATATTGTATTTCACAATGTTTTTCATAATTGTCATAATGCAAGGAAACAGAATGAAAATTCAACAGAAACATTATGTTCATTCAATAGCAACACAATGGTAGCATGCTTAAAGACATAGTGTAACAATCCACGAGGCCACAGGCCTTAAACCTATAGGCATCCCCTATTTCGACTAAGGAAGAGATCACAAGTCCAACCAAACATGAGTAGGGTGGGGAGAGGATTTGGAGCGAAGAGAGGGTTGTTCCTCCTTGTGTAGCTAAAAATTAATTAAAAAATTATCAAGAATAAAATTTTTAAAAAGCAACATCTCTCCATGAAGGACCATGAGAAGCTTTTAGAAGCAGAAAGCATATTGTACAAACATATTACCTAAAAATATGGGCAAGAACCAATATTTCCATAGTCCTATGACCCAATTCTGTAAGACGCCGCTCATCACACTCGGTGGATTCCTGATTGAAGTCAGCTCCAGAATTTGCATCCTGCATACAAAGAGAAAGGGTAATTGAGTGTCCAAAAGACTAAGAGGTAAATATTTTAGCATCTTACCATGTGTGCATCATGCGTGAATACAATCAAGGAATATAAGATAGGAAATAAAAAGATAAAGATCAATATATCGTCATGAGGAGTTAGCGACAATGTAAAACAATAAATACTATCATTTTCTGGTAACCCCAAGACAAGAAAACTTCAAACTAAAAAGGCAAACTGTATGCATAAGACAAGTATCATAAAGATTAAATTAACTTAACCACATAAACTGAAAGATTCCAACAATTCAGATTATGCACATAAAGTCCTTTTTCAACTCAGATCCGTTTAGAGATTTTCTAAAACACACATACAGGGCAACATAAAATATCCACTCCAACATTAACAATTAAATGTCATTAAAATTTCTAATAGGATAAACTATCTATTATAGTTTTCCAAAAAGATGCCACCTTGGGAGGAGTCAAAATGTTCAACCACTAAGTTCAATCTAGGGTAGTATATGAACTTCATATATAATTATTTTTATCCTTCCAAATGAACAAAACTTATATATGGTAGCATAACTCACCTTTTATCAGCTAATAGTTGAGCTTATAGCAAGGAACATAACTTTAGAAATTAGTACAACTAATAGTACTGTCTACCATCTCTGCTATCTATACAGTAAGACCCAATCATTCGCTGCTTATTGCAAATTACCCAAACCTAGGAACTAATGAAAGCAATCTAATAAACTCCAACTCAGGATAAACCAATATATACCACCATGAACTCTCCACAAAAACCATGAGTAACTAGAAATTCAAAAAACATATATGCAGCAACTCACCTTTGTACGATTCTGAGGACCCTTCTCATCTTTTGGTGGCAATGGCTCCATAGCAGCCCTCTCCAGTAGTAGTAAGAGATCATCAACCAGCACAAACATATCTTTCTCCACACGAACAATGGGAGCTGTCATATCTTCAGCATCCAACAATTTTGCCCTCATTTTCTTGCCTTTAGTATGGCCTTCGAGAGCCATCAAGCCACTATACAAAGAATCCATTACCAATGTAGATGTGACTTCCTTCTCTATAAAAAATTGTTTTACAACTACTTTCAGAATCATATCTGTTTTCTCCGTAGACATATGCTGCCTAGCATTTTGGTCGATTCCCAACCAGAAAGCACAGAAGCTGCAAATGCAAATTTATGCATGTATTAAAAGAGGAATCCAACACATAACAGAAGCACCAAGTAGGGTAAAAATCATTAGGGCTGCCTATGCGCCACAAACAAACTAAGCAAAACAGTGCAGACTCAGTGAGATCTGGTGTATATGCGTATGTCAAATCCATGATGACAGGAACCAGAAGATAATTGAAAGTACACCTTCAGACACTATATCTTCCAAAAGTTGAAAATAAAAAAAAATTAAGACCAATAATCAGGGCTCAAAGTATGTAATAATTACTAGTAAATTTCAGAAAAAACAAACTTAGAATACCTTGACCACCTAGCTTTGTCTCCTATCAACTTCCCAAGCTTGCCTCTTCTCTCTTCGACAAAACGCCGACAAATTTGCTCTACGTTTGTCAAATATACCCTAACAAGTTCTCTCCTATATTGAAAATCAAGGCAACGAAAAGGTCTGTCTGCTTTCTCTCTACATAAGAAAAAGTTGAAGTAAGACTTGATTTCTTAACATAGAAATGCAAATGGAGAAGTCATACAGAAAAAATTATCAAATTTCTGTTATAAACACCTCACATAATTACAAGGATTAAAAAACAAACAGAATATTGGTGCGATGCATCAGATAAAAAAAAATGCAAAAACAGTAATTAATTAATAAATCATAAAACACCTGATGACTTGAACTTGCGCTTTTATAATAAGGGTGTCTGAATCAATAAAACCATCTATTATTTTTGATAGCTCCATGAATTTTTTCCACCCCCAGTCATGCTCTTTCTTCCAGAATCGATGTAATGTGTCTGCAAATTTTGCATTAAGTCAATCGTGCCGACACACTCAAACCAAAAGCTCCACTAGGCAACTAAATCAATATTTAACCAACCAACCAGAATATTTTGATTTCTTTGGATCGTTATTCACCACAGCTATTGTAAACTGTGCAAAATGACTCCAACCTGTTCCACAGAAAGAAAAAAAAAAGAATAAAAAAAAGGGTAAGGATAATGAACGCAGATAGCCAAATAACCTATGATCAAACTACTCATATATATAACAAACCTGGAAGAAGTTTATCATGATTAGCAACGCAGAGAAACAAAGAGAGATGATTGCAAACATCACAACCTTGAGGATAGATTAAGATGTACCTGCCACCCACAGCAAAAGTCTTTAGACAAAAACAAAACAGCTGTTCAGTCTAAAAGGAGGAGGAAGAGAGCCTTGACGCGAGAAAAAGTGTAAAAAAGGCTCTAATGTTAATGATTCTTATTAACACAGTGCATGGTTTAAAATAAAATACAGATGAAACTTATGAAACAAAACATCTGTCTTTCTGCATATTCATAAAATATAGCAAATAGTTATAAGATTTTGCAAGAATAACAACTGAGAAAATAAATGGAGAAATCAGAATGCAAAACTAATTACATTCAAAGCCTCATACCATTTGTAGCCGCCAACTTCAAATACATTACTACGAAGTTCTCTTTTGTTAATCTGTGAAAATTTCTCTATCTTCCACGTGTATTTTCCATATAACTCAAAAGGTTTTAGACCTATAAAGAAGTAAACTTAATTAATGAGTAACTAATCACAATAGTTTGTGTAATATGATAAAATGAAAACATTAATGATCTTCAATAGCATGCTACATAGACAATGAACTGAAAACAATGAACTAAACTACTACCACTTTTATACTCCCAACTGTATTTTCATATATTTGTATTGAGAAAGTATAATAGTTACAAAATAAGCTTCGATATATATGAACCACAGTATAAAGAGAATAATTTGATCACCAACTGTTGATCCCACCAAAATCGGGTTGTGGGAGGAAATTAAAAGTAACACAATGATATAAGATGTATCACCATTGCTTTACTATTGACGAAGCACATAAGAGAAAACCAGATTTAACACTTTAAGTTAATGTTATACAGAAAATGATATAAACAGTAAATTAAGATGACTATGAAGAAGCTTTTTTTGCTTAATTTATTATCTTCTAAGAGAACTGCTAACCACATCAAATGACAGTCCTACCCCAACTTAGTCACATATTTCACAAAGAAAGATGGCATTTAACGCCCTGAAAGCATATTTCCTCCGAATTTTTTAACTCAAATCAGCAAACTAAAATTCTCACTCTACGAATTCAGAAAGTACACTACATTATTAAAGTAACACTTGATAAAATATTACTATAAACGCCTCTCCTAAACACCAAAGTAAAGCGCAACTGGGTTGCTTTTATAGATGGAAAACCTCCCACAAAATCTGGTCTCCGGACATGAATTCAACAACCGAACAGGAGAGGCATAAGTAACACATTTCCGCTTGAGATTTTTCCTGTCTCTTTTTTCTGTTATTGCCAATGCCTCACCTCCCTTATCTTGACATTCCCAATTCCATATTGGGTTGCTACTAACTATATATTATTTTGAAGATTAAATATATAATAAAAAAATAACATATACCAAAGAAATACAAGACAGAAATATATACACAATAATATATAATGAATACATCCATTAGGAGGAGTGAGGACAAAAGCATACTACCGTCGTCGTCGTCATCAGAATCCAAGTAAGGGGGTGAAGTAGATAAAATCCCATTTTCCACCTGCTCAGAAGACCGCCATTCCACCAATGCATCGCCAGCTTGGCAATTCTGCCCAGTTGAGATCCCCTCTGTATGCATTCCAACTCCAGAGTCCTCGCTCACAATCCCAGCCATTTCCCACTACAAAACTCCTTCCTCCACAGTCTTATATCTGGTTTAAACCAAAAACATATAAAATAGCAAGTACAATTTAGCTCTTACTGCATTGCAATAACCTCATAGGTACCAAACAAGTAACACCTTAACACAATTTTCACCATAATATTCCTCCTTGCAATATATAAATAATAATTGATATCCGAAACAAAATAAATTAAATCTCAAAGCCTGGCAAACGAGGAATAAACAAATATTTAACCAATTAAAAAATTCAATTTTAATTTTGATCTTCAAAATTCAATCCAAATTTATATCTTTAATTAATTAACAGCTTCGAATATAAAACCTCCACTAAATATCAATTTCATTCTATCAAAATAGATAAATAAAAACCAAAATTTCATCGATTTCAGTCTGCTCTATTTTCCCCTAAAATCAAAAGAACCAATCTTCAAAACCAACACCAAACATCAACCCCCTACAGAATACAAACAACAAAAATAAACCAAACCATTTCAATCATCCAATTACATGCAACACAAACCCAATCAATCAAAAGATCGCAGAAAAACAAAAATCGCAAAACCTAATGAAACGAAACCCTAGAAATCTAAATCAACCAATCCAGAATCTAAAAAAGCATCAATAAATAAGGTTTCTATAATCGACATGTAGATCGTATGGAAACACGAACCTGAGGCGAAGAACAGAGCTTTGCTAATGGCGAATGAAAGCTCTGAGAGAATTGAGCAGATAGAGAGAAAGAGAGAGAGAGAGAGAGGTCGAAGAAGCGACACAGAGCTAAGGCTGAAAACCAAAAACGGAAATTTTTATTATATTTATACATTTTAATATTAAATTTGATTTTACCATTTTTTATTACCAAAAAAAAAATCATTCTTAAATTCTAAAATTTGGGACTGACTTTGTTCGATTGTTCGAGTTGTCTCCACGTGTTTAAGTTCTACAAAGTTTAGGCTTACCTCAAGCTTCATTTATAAAAATATATTGTTACGGAGAGTTTGAACCAAAATTTTCTGTCAATTACTTTGATTTATATACAAACCAATTCAAATTGAAGTTCGAGTTTAGCGAAGACGTGTTAGGGCTACTAGTTCATTTGTACCCCTAATATGTAAAAGAAAAGTAAATAACATGTAATTAAATCTTCTTAAATAAAAAAAATTTAAATGAGAAAATAAAATATGGTTTAAAGTTAAATATGTATCTTAAATTATTTATTTTTAATCAATTTGCGCTCCAAATATTCTAAAAATTTCGTACCGTCTCTAAACTATTAGTTCAAGTTCATTTTCAATTTTCTGTTAATTTTTCGTTAATTTTTCTCCGTTAACTTAAGGTTATTCTCAATTTTCTAATTATTGATTCATAGTACAAAAAAATTTAAATGTTATTGTCATATATCATACGTTTTGTTACGTAATAATTATAACAGCAAAAGGTTAACAAACAACTGAAAATGATCTTAAATTAATAGTTCGGAAATTATTCGAAACCTTCAAAAAAAATTGGGATACAAATTGATCGAAAGTAAATAATTCAGACTACAAAAATGGATTTAATCCATAAAATAAATATTACATAAAATCTTTTTAAATGAAAAAATCTAATTCTTTTTCTAATGCCCTTTTTTTCTGTCTAGGTAGGTCGTACAATGGAAAATTTGCAGTAGCTCGCAGCACACTCACGCACGTGCCTTATGTATTTGAAAGAAATGATGGGCATTTCCCCTAACTACCTTCTTTCTACTAGGCATGTGCTAATAATATTATGTCAAAACGATTTTTGCGTAATTTACAAGTTTTTCTTATCTTTGTCGTTCTGTTCTCTTCCATCTTACGTTCATTTCAGTTTGCTTCGTCTTTTGATTTTGGAAGTTAGTGAATAGGTAACAATTTTATTTTCAAAGACTACATCATCGTAATTCAATACTTGCTTCTTTGATATTGCTAATATGTGCTCACTTTTTCATCCTTATTGACACCGATGCATAAAGAAGAAAATTAAAAAAATCACGTAACAATTTTTGTGTGAACACATATAATATAAGAAGATATCATTAAATTCTAATTCGAGCAAACTACGTACCTTAGATTATGAACTTGAAAATAAAAATAAATGGATTTCAAAAGAAACTATTTGAATTAGAGTTTTCAGTCGTAAATTTATCGGTCGTTGACTAAAATAACCAAGTGATTAGAGTTTATGATAGTCACTCGTTTTTAATTCAAAATTTCAGGTCACAATTTAAGTTAACATGATTTTCAATTTGTTGTTTAGAAACAATAGAGTTTTGATAATTTATTTTATTAGTGAAAGTATATTTTAAACTTATAATAATTTTACCAAAATTTTAAGGTGATATTTGGTTCACATAATCATAATTTTGTATTTTCAATTAAATTCAAGGGATCAACATTCTGGAATTAATATTAGCCAACTAAATTTTGGGAATATCCATGTTATAAATTTCTTATTTTACTAAATCATAAGTCTACTATTACAATTGGTCATATTAGATGTTTAGAGGGTAAAACTATAATTCATTATTTGTTAAATTTCTAAAATCAGGATTACCGAGTTTTGAAACGAAAATTCTTATTTTCACGTTTATGAGAATGATGATTCTCACGGAATTCATGATTCCACTTCATTTTTTGAACCAAATATGAAAAATTAATATTTTTCTAATTAAGTTTCGAAATCAATATGTTTCTAATAATATTAAATTGCTTTTGCAAACAAATATGTTTTAAAATATATATCTATTAAAGTTTATATTTATGTTTAGAAAAAATTTAAATAAATAGGTTAGCTCAATTTATAAATATTTTAATATTTATTTTTTTATATATTTTCTAATTTTTGTACATGCCTATATTTGACTAAATTACATATCTAATTTATTTTTCAAAATTTTGACATTAAAAAAGAAAGAAAATAATTGAATTTTTGGATAAAAATTGCATTAATTTGTAACAAAAAATAAGACAATTATGCTTTTGAATTTTTGTAAATTTAGCTAAGGTGCAAATGCCTATCTAAATAAAAAACTAACTTTTCAAGGATCAAATTGAAAATATAAGCACTATAGGTCCTATTTGGCAATATATTATTCTTCTAGGGTTTCGCCGAACACCACACTATATATATTCACAAACTAAGATTTCGCTTCTTTTCTCTAAACTCCAAAACCCTAAACATTCGTCTGCAGATCTAGCTTCGTCCGGATTAGGGTTTCTGATTCCAATCTCCACAATCATGGTGAGTTCTACTGCCTTCCAGTTCCTATGATTCTTCGGTGTTTTTTTTTGTTTCTGTGTATGTGAATTTGTATGGATTATTCTCTGCAGGCGGATATTGATACCGATGTGACGGCAGTCGCTCAGCCGAAGAAGAGAACGTTCAAGAAGTTTAGCTTTAGAGGTGTTGATTTGGATGCCCTTCTTGATATGTCAACTGATGAGCTCGTTAAGCTCTTCACTGCTCGCGCTCGCAGAAGGTAATTTATATCCTATGTAGAATACATGGTATACGCGTAGTATTGTTCATTTGGTTTAAGCTGTTTTGTGATGGCTGTTGTGTAAATAGGTTTCAGAGGGGTTTGAAGAGGAAGCCAATGGCTTTGATCAAGAAGCTTCGCAAGGCGGTATGTTTTCTGTTATGTTTTGAATAGATTTGATAGGTTTCTGTGTACTTGGCTAATCTGTTTTATGATTCTATGGGTCTTTTTAGTTTTTAAATTTTTAATAATTGTTTTTGGGTTTTACGAGTGGACTACAATGTGACTAAGTTGTTTTACACCTCTTGTGAATCATGAATGATTCGTCTATATACATATACAATTTGATATTTGGGTGTTTAGGAAGAGAAATGTATTATACTTTGGAGGAATATTGTAAACTGACCTTCCATACTTTCTGATACTACGGTATGGATAATCATTGGTAAATTTTTATAGAAAAGTCAATCTGATTGGAAAGTTTCTTTACAAACAACTTGCTTATGGTATCCATGAAGACAAGAAATTGCACTTTCTGTTATATGGAGTTTGTTGTTCCTTACTGGTTGTTTAATGAGAAATTATAGATGGAATGGAAATTTCCCCTGATGGTACTCATTTAGGATATGCAGCTAGTTTATATCATGCTTTAGGAGTATCATGTGTAATTTTTAGTTTATGGTGATGCCATGCCACAAGTCGTTTTTCCTTACTTTTTATACTCCTTGAAGCAGTTCACAATATAATTGTTGATGTCTGATGGCTTCAAACAATCGCACAGTTTTTTTAATAAATTAACACTTTGCTTGAAAGATTCTTTATTTCTCTTGCCATAAATTTTAATGTATATACATGTTTCAATTGTTATAGTTCTGTACTATTGGCTGATTTTTCAATTAAATTGTCAATGTACACTAATGCATTATTCTCATCTATTGGATCAGAAAAGGGAAGCCCCAGCCGGTGAGAAGCCAGAACCAGTTAGAACCCACCTACGCAACATGATCATTGTACCAGAAATGATCGGAAG
>JAYMTB010000273.1:0-15972 GCA_036897585.1 Francoa sonchifolia | reverse complement strand
CCAAAAGAAAAAAGAAAAAAATGTAAAAAAAAAAAAAAAAAAAAAAAAAAAAAAAAAAAAAAAAAAAAGACCGAAAATTTAAAGATGCAACACATAAACAAATGATCACAGTGACAGCATTAGCATCAATAATTCAACTTTCAACATACAGTCTCTCTCTCTCTCTCTCTCTCTCTCTCTCAGACCCTGAAATACACGATCAGTTGATGAACCTTTAAAAACAATTTTTCGAACTAGCAATTACATTAATAAATTCATTGTACAGAGTTAGGCAAGAAATTACTAACACAAAGAGACATATCCCTTAAGTGATAGATACCTAGAAACTTTTGTACTTGTTTAGCATTACATTCAAACTAAATCCTTTGTGCAAAACTATTCTTAGAAGAATTGATGCCTACCAGCTTCCATGTCATGAGTCAAAGTCTAGTAATTAGTACTACTGGAAATACTTTATGGTCGGACTAAAAGTCAAGTGCATACTACTGGCTTCCAGTCCAACACACTCTGCTATTGAGTCGGACACAAAAAAAGAACTCATCAAAGTAAGTGGGATTAAACATGATTCAACTTCTCCATATATTAAAGTCTTATAAATGTGTTTCAGGTAATAGCGCAAAACGGTATCCTTGAAATAAAGCATAGAAAGAACAAACAATGTTTTGAAATAAATTGTAAATATCAAACTAAATTAGGACTTTCTGCCGTTATTCACTGATGCAGAAACAGAAATGTTATGTTGATCTTATATCATTAATTCGTGGAAGAAAAATGATATATTAGTGATAATTACAGAATAAAAACACAATTTTTCATTGTTAACATGAACTACTCTACAGTATGTTTCACATAAGAGAATCATAAGATATGAAAGAGGCATACCTTGATGGGCTCTTGCATCAAGATGGCACTCATAAGTGAGCTAAAATGCAAGTAAAATGTCATCTCTAATTCACACTAATGGTCCAGGTGGGCAGAACTTCAGTGAAGAATAAAAGGGTTGATTGAAAAAAATGAGCAAAATCATACACGAAACTATTATATCATTAACCATTCCAGCAAGTCCATTTATAATGTAAAAGGAGTAAAAGGAAATTGTTCTAGGAAGCAAGCGAGCAGAACAAAAGAAATCATACCAACACCAACTCATCAGTATCCATAGCACAACTGGGAAGATGATCAGCAGGAAGAATACGGATGCTTGCACCAGTCTCATTGCGTAATCTTTGAATAACATCTCCTCCCTTGCCTAGAAGACAACCCACCATATTGTTTGGAACTAGAAGCCGTGCAGTAACAACATTTTCATTATCATCATCAGATGCCATCCCACCAAAAAGATCTTCCTCAATAATTCTGTCATGAACTCTCAACAGAGCATCCTGGGCAGCACAATGGGGCTCCATTGGCTGCTCCTGTTCGTTCTCAACAGCCAAGTCTTCATCAGTATCTTGTTTTCTTGAAACTTTTGTAGGAGAACTATATATTATAATAACTCTCTCATCTGAGCCGGGTACAGACTCAGCAACTGTAATCTTAGCTAGGGTCTCTTCCCTCAGGGATTTCACAATGCCACCTCCTTTGCCAATTACACCACCTATTTTCCTCGAAGGACAGAGTATACGGTAGACTGTGTCAGAGGGCTGCGTATTAACTGAAGCAAATTCACGACTTGAACTGTTCCATCTTCCTCTCTTATTATTCATGTTACTCTCTTTCCTCTTAAACTGGGGATCAGGCATTCTCTTGAAAAAATTATTCCTATTCCCACCCATGCTGTCACAAACACTGACAATATATAACAAGGTAACTTTGTCCAAGCTCAGAACCTGAAAATAATAATCAAGTTTTCACCATAGTAAGTGAAAATGCATAAGCAGTTTAACTAGCATTACCACAGCAAAATGTTGGCTCACTATGACAAGAATAACATCCCTCTCTCATCAGATATACTTAACATTACTCCTAATTTACAAATAACTCAAATGGGATACAGAAACACACAAAAAAATACCTAGAAGTTACATGATATATAAAATTATCCTTCAGACAACAATGAAACCTTATACTCAGTACCAAACCTAAAATGCAGAAAGTGAATTCCACTACTCACATAACATAGTTAGATTCTCAATTCCAACACTAGAACAGCTAACCCCGTACGAACACACCCCAAAATAATGATGTAAACCCTCAAGCTAGACCAGTATCACTGGCCTCAGAACTAATCAATAGAAAAGAGCACCTGTTCCACTAACAACACGGCAAAACACTAACAATATATAAGAAAAAAGTACAAACCCTAGAAAAACCACAAGTGAGCAGAAAATGCAAGATTGAGCTAAATTAACTAATTCTTTTCGCATCAAAATCCATCCTACTTGTCAACAACCCTCATAAGGTAAATGCAATGAAAAAGAATCGTTTACAACTTACTCTTGTTCCTAGAAAAGCTAACTTGAAAGTTTCCGTCAAAATTGAAGCGAAATAATTGATTTCCCAAGAAAGTAAACAGCAAATCAACAGATCGGCCAGTGAAATTAGGGTTTTGGGGAGGGAAATTGACGGAGAGAGAGATCGCAAGAGGTCGTTGAGTGCTTCGCCGGCTGGCAGTGCTACGAATCGCGTTAGGGCACTGATTTTGCTCGCGGTGCGAGTTTTTTCGGATGTCCCGATTAATTCGCGAATTTTAATAATAATAATTTTTAAAAATAGGCGTGACAGAAGTCCACGCTTTATGAAGTTTTAAAACGGCATTCATCAATACACGCCTTAACTGTTACGAAGCGTGACGATAATACACGCTTTACCAATTTTAAGGACGCCTTCCAATCTTTGAAAACTTGCAAATTTGAGCAGTTTGACAGGAGGAAATCATTAGAAAAAGTCATCTATAGGATATTTGAGCAGCGATCAATGATCATCGTGAAGAAATTGGAGAAGATAAAGTGCGGCGATGCGTAGATAGAGAAACCCTAGTGTCCTTAGAATTTGCAAAGGAAGATTATGCCGTTGGATAGTGTGTACCAAGTAGATTCTGTGAGATGCGGATCAAGATCAGACCAAATAATATGAAAAGAACACTATTTGAATTCGGATAAGAGTAAGAGACCGGTTATAAATTCGATAGAAATTGAAAATAACAGCTTTCCCGCTTAATCAAATGTCAGAAAAATTTCTTAAATGCTCTGATTCATCCTTAACACTGGTAAAGATCATTGTTGTTTTCTTGCCAAAAAGTGAGAAATTGGATGCTTGTAATTACTTTTCTATGTAGGTTTCAACAAAGTTTAACGTTACCCCATAAATGAGGTGGTCACGAGCTATTTATAGTAAATAGTCTTTGAATGGAAAGCTGACTCACCATTCATTTGCCACGTGTCAGTTTTATAAGACACAAAATATTGTAATACAAATATGACTCATCATTTATATGCCACGTGTCCATTTCTTAAGTGATCGAGTTGTAGGAAATAAAGAAATGTCACAGAAATGGCATGCCAGGTGTTTTAGCTTGGGTGAGTCAAAGCATCTAAAAACATATGTTTTCTCATTTGAAAGTTTCTAGTCAAACATAATGGATTCAGAGGAACAAAGCGATCCTCCTTCCTTTGGGGTATCACTTTGTTCTTCTGAACGAACTCTCTTACTCAAGCCTCCATACCAAATACATCTTCAAGTGTTCCCATAACCAGACAAAGCGTTCCTGTTACAACGCTTTGTCTCACTTACTCTTTGAAGTTAGGCGTCAATAGTTACATTTGGTTTTTGTAAATTCTGGGCCTGGGCTTTTATTGGGCCTAGGCAGATAATAGCCAGTCCAGTCCATTATATGAAATAAAATATGTTTACTAACATTAGCCTCTTGTGTGGAGTATAGCTTGTTGTGCTCCACACACACCATGGGTAAATGAAGTTGCATTTACATCCCAGAATGCATAGCCATTTCTTTCATTACAAACCTTTTGGTTTGAACATCATTTGCATGACGCCTTCTTTGATCGATGTATTTCACTACGTTGGTAATGTGATGTTTCTATGCGCTGTCAAGTGTTGTTTCGTATGAATTGCTAATACAAATAAACCCTAACTTGTTATCCACGCCTGCCGTCAATAGCATTTAATGTTATGCTGACCTATACATACGTCGTTGATCACGTCGTTTGTTTTCAGTGTACTTATTCGTACTGTTGTCATTACTGATGCCGTCAAGTTCGGCGCACTACTTGAGTGACGATGTATTGGCACAGAACGGTGCGTCTCTGCATCTACTTTGTTTGTCCACCATCATTACGACCTTTCACATGCTAGGTAAACAAATTACTAATAAACGTTCGTTTCGACTTCCAATAAATTAAGTATAAACCTCTTGCGATATTCTCCTTCAGTACTTTTTGCAAACCAGATAACCCTTGTGATTTTCTTGTTTAGATCTGCATCTTCTTCTTCTTCTTCTTCTTCTTCTTCTTCTTCTTCTTCTTCCTTAATCAACATCCATGGCTCCTAAAACAAAAACTGTTCAAGCCTTGGTACGCTTACTTACAGTTCAAGGTGTTGAATCTCCTCCGACAATACCACCACATTCCTCATGGAAAAATGAGGACGTGGAGGACATCATTACTACCCAATTGCGTGACTATCAACCAAGTTCAGATTTGGCAGACGATACACCCCTAACCATTTACCCAAAGGTTGAAGATATGCCCTATTTCTTTAAACATAGTGCTATTCCCTGTTTCTTGATCAATCATAAGAAATGTCCAGCACTTGCTATAGAACTCAGTGGTACAGGGCGCTCGGCACAAGATTTTGCAGATTGGGCAGCATATATACTAAAAACATACAAGGAACAACTTAACTAAACGGGTATTGTCGATGCGATCAAAATTTTAGTAGGTACCAACTTTTTTAGAGATGTAACAGGCTTGAAGTTCATTTTGAATAGATGGAAATGTCAAACCCATACATTTATGGCACTATGGGGCGAATTCACACCAACTCTAGAAGATGTGGTAGCATTGACTAAATTACCTATCGTGGGTGAGACCGACATTTACCCACTCCATCCTTCTAGTGAGGATCAGGCCATGATGAAGGAACTACTGGCATGTGTGGCAGAAAGTCGAGGGATGAAAGGGGCAACACGCCAAAATTTTAGTGGGTGGTTGAATTATTGGTTTCAGACCAAAACCGGAGAAGACTCTACTGTAGAAGCCCCGGGTTTTCAGACACCATTGGAATTGGTAGTGTTCCTTGTTTATTGGTTGGGAAAATTCGTATACACATGGAATCCAGAAGATGGTGTACATAGACGCCTTTTCTTTTTGGCATTACAGTTGGCAAAAGGCGAAAGATTCTCTCTTGGGTCATATTTCCTTGGGAACTTGTATACAAGGTTGGATCGTTATGTAGTTGATGTTCGGCGGAGCATGGGATGCTATACACATATATGTTTTACCCCGTTAGCGTTTCTACAGATAATCCTGTGGGAAAGATTTTCATTGTATGCTCCTAAGAGAGCCACGCCTTCTGTACCCTGTCACCAAGGATGTAGTTGGACTGGACGTCCAAAGAAGTTAGGAAAATTGACGTTAGTGGACATAATTGATAAGGAAACCAATTTTATATTCCGCCCCTATCTGAAGACGTCGCCTTTTATTCGTCTTTTATGTCTGTCTCTACTTAGCGGTAAAACTATTCGCATATGGGATCATGTGAAACAATTAACAGGTGTAGATATGGAATGGGCCTTTATAACATATGAAGGTAGCTTGTTGTCTTTCACAGAAGCTACTACTATCCAGGAATACGCAAAGGATTTTAAAGCGATGTCTTGTTATCCTCAGCGTGTTGCCCGACAATTAGGATTGTATCAGGTAGCTAACCATCTGTCAAAACCGGTGGATATTGAAAGTATGAATTGGGGGTGTTATTTGTCTTCTTTCCCCATTCATGATATGATTCACGCAGTGAATATTTCCTCAGCAACTCTCAAATTTAAAGTATCTAAACACTGGGTGCAATGGTGGACATAAAATCTTACTGCTTTGAGGAAAATTATGATAATAGACGGTATTCCTCGCTCACCTAAGTCAGTGTATGTCAATGATATATCATTGAAATGCATAGGCTTGTCAAAGGCGTCTACTACTGATCAAGAGGTAGTACGCCAAGGTACAAAATGCAAGGCATCTTCAGCGCGGACAAAAACCACGAAGGAGGCCAATCCATCTACTGAGCATCTTTCCCCTCTAGTCAGACGAAAACGCACATTTCAGCGTGGGGAAAGTTCCAGTAAAGCTGCCGCTTCGTCCATTCAGAGAAAATCTCCACCAACTCCTCCTGCTCCCATTGAGAAAATCCAAACTAGTTCTAATTCGAAAATACCTCTTTCCGAACCACTTCAACTTCGGCGGAAACATCAACAAGGCAGATCAGTGACTACGTCTTCTAGTCACAGTCAGGTATTCTTTCTTGTATTCACTTAATACATGGTTGTCCGTTTCTTATGTTATTGCTTTTGACATTTGTAGGGTAGTGATAGTAATCAAATCCCTAGGGCCCTTAGGGTGGTAGCTATACATATATATGGTTCTGGCTCTGTGCCTGAAGTTCCTTTGGAAGAAGTCGTTGTAAGTTATGCTTTCCTTTGAGTATAATCATGTTACCTTGTCGCTTTATCTTATTCATTGCTCTTATTTTAAAGCCATCCACTGAGACTAACATACAAGCGTCATCTGAGAAAAGGCCACTTGCAGAAAAACATGTATCACGCCGAAGCTTATCACCAGTTGTAAGTATTAACACAGTGTTTCGAGCGCCTATAGTTGTGAACTTTTGACTAATATAATTCCTATTTCTGATAATAGTGCTCTTCCTCTCATGGTTCTACTCCTATTCATACATCTCTTCCGCAAACACCTTCTGTCACCCCATGTCCGCAAATCCCATTGCTTCAAACGCCTTCTTCACCTCCTATGTCCTTTAATTCAAGCCAAGCTCCTAGCTCAAGGCCAAGTATTCCTCTGTTAGAGGTAAATTTGTTTCAATTTCTTTTCTCTTTTGGTTTGTTTCATGGAAAGCCTCACACTCATGTTTATATGAACTCAGGCGCTCCCAATCATTCCTTATATACAATATATGAGCTAGTCTATAGCAGAGGAGGTGGTACCTTTGTTGACTCATACGAGTCACCTACATGTGTCAGCAAAACAACTGCCACTTAAGAAAGCTAGTAAGTATTGGCTTATCTTTTTATAAATATCCTATTGACTTCTGTAATTCTTAGTCTTAATTGTTATTTCTTTATGTCATAGTCGCGCCTGCACTGGATACACTTTTTGGAGTTTTAGAAAAAGAAGTTGAAGGCGGCGATATCGGAAATTTTGAGGCAGAGCTTCTGCCACCTATTATAGATAAAAGTAACATTGCTGAACTTCAAGATGCTTCGGAACCAATGACAAATATAGGTAGTGCCCTTTTACCACTCAGAGAGTGTCTAGAGATTCTACTTACTTTATGTGAAGGCGTGTTTCTAGGTGTAAGTGTTCCTCAACAATTCATTCCTTATGTTGAGGCTGCTCAAAAATATCATACGGAGACCTTTGAGGAAATAGAGCACAAAACATCATGGACACGCATGTATATGCTAGGGGTGATGGAGTTCAAAACTAACACATAATTAATATTTCTTAAGAGTTTCGCCAGCTAAGAAAGCAAGAATATAAATAAGAAGCACTTATCTGCACATTTAGTTGTCTACTTGCACTGTGGATATAAGCAGCTCCTTATTCTTTGTGTTAGATGCACCACATATGCCAAGTGTTGGCTCAATAAAGAGAATCATATTGAGTGCACAGTATTATCTTTGATTTATTATGAAATGTACTACATAATATGTTGTGTGAATCGTGTTAAATCTCACGGCTTATATATTGCGTGGATCATGTCAAATCTCGCGACTTTGATTGCGTGGATCGTTTTAAATCTCATGGTTTATAATGCGCAGATCAAATTAAATCTCGCGGCTTAGATTGCGTGGATCGTGTTAAATTTCACGGCTTACAATGCGCATATCAAATTAAATCTCGCGGCTTTGATTGCGTGGATCGTGTTAAATCTCACGGCTTAATGAGGCGAACTCCATATAGATTGCATGATATTTCTCCATTGTTTATTGGAATGTTTTCATCATGTAATTGTCCTCCAGTAAAGATGCTTTCCTGTAACAAATTCAAAGACCTTTATTTGTCATAGTATGGACGTAACCATTTAAAATTATAGGTGGAAATTCTCGGTTATTTTTTGCATCTTCAATCAAACAATAGCCGTTAGGATACGCCTTCTTGACACGAAAAGGTCCTTCCCATTTTTTCATGAATTTAGGAGCGGTGGGATTTTGTCTAACATGATCAGACGCTTTTAATACCAAATCGCCTTCTTTAAAATGTTTGGGTCTGACTCCCTTTTCATACGCATGTTTCACCCGAAGAGTGATTAATAAAATTGAAACGAACTTGATCTTCTCTTTCTTCACTGTGTTCCAAATCTTCTAACCGTCTCGTTTCACCTCCTGTTTCCCCCAAAGCGAATTTTGCTGATGACACAACAATTTCGGCAAGTAATACTGCTTCAGAACCATAAGTAAATGGGGCAAAACCTATAGCTCGCTTTTGTGATGTTCGGTAAGCCCATAAAGCAAATGGTAATGCGCTTTCCCAACATTTATGGTCTTCAAAAACCATCTTACTCAAAATCTTTAATAACGCTTTATTCGTTGCTTAAGCTTGCCCATTTCCTTTTGGATAATGAGGCGTTAACTTCACATGATCAATTCCATAATGTTCTGTGAGTCGTTGTACTTCTTTTCCGACAAATGGCGTGCCATTATCTCTCAGAAAACGTCTTGGTACTCCAAAGCGACATATGATATTTTCTTTCATAAAACGGGCCACAGCTTGGCCATTGGCTGCTCGAATTGGCACTGCTTCTGCCCATTTAGTAAACAGTTTCGTTCCCACTAATATCCATGCGTAGCCCCTAGACGGAGGATTAATATGGTCTATGAAATCAAACGCCCAAGTATGGAATGGATATGGTGTTGACAATGCTTGTAACCCTATTGTTGGTGCATGTTGAGTATCGGCTAAACGTTGGCAAGGTTGACACTTGTTCACAAAATTCCTTGTATCCTTTTCGATTGTTGACCAATAATATCCTGATCTTAAAGTTTGTGAACATAACTTTGCTGCTCCTTGATGTGTCCCACAAGTACCACTATGCATTTGTTCCATTACTTCCAAGGCTTCTTCTCCTATTAGACATCTTTGAATTACATTTTTAAAGCCTCGTCTATATAGATCACCTTTTTCCACAAAGAACCTCGATACTCTTCTTTTAATTCTTGCAGCGTCACCTCGATCCTTAGGGAGTTCCTTGTCTAAGATAAACTTAATGTATGGCGACCTCCAATCTCCTCCTATCGTAATGAATAAACTTTCTGAAGGGTCTATCGCCTTTTGACATTTAATACATTCTCTTTGCATTCCATCGCAATCCTGATCCATAATTGGCCAATAATATCCCCCTATTTGCGCTGCTTGGTATAAAACTACACCTTCTCTTCCACACATCTCTTCATGAAATTGAATCATTATTCGTTGTGCTTCAGCACAGGCTATACATTTCATTAGTATCCCTTCCGGCCCTCTAGCATACAACTCACCTTGATAATAAATAAACTTTTTTAAAGTTCGAATGGATACTGTTGTGGGTTCCTTTAATTGTCGTTCTATGTCAAGTCTCCAGTCCTCTAATTCCACATCATAATTTCTTCACTCTTTTGATGGACCATTAACATCTTTTGCTTTTGTGGTCACCTGAATGTTAGTTCCCTCTCCAAATCGACTGGCTACTACAACTAATGCACTGCTTCAACATTTTTAGATCTAGGAATTTGTTCGATAGTGAAGGCCGAAATTTCCCCCAATAATCGCCTAACCATGGTTCGATACTTTGCTAACATCGGCTCATTTGTAGCATACTCCCCCGTCACTTGTTTGATTATGAGTCTTGCATTGCCTTGGATCTTTAGGTACTGAACTCCTTTACTTACAGCGGTTTGTAAACCCATGACCAGAGCTTTATATTCAGCCATATTATTTGAGCAAGGGTATTTCAAAGTTACCGCCTTTATTTCTTTTTCGCCTTTCTCATTAGTTAACACCATACCTATCCCAGTTCCTTTCGTATTCACCGCTCCATCAAAGGTTAATTTCCAACCAACTTCTTCCATTACCATAGCCTCTGGTAAATCACCGGGGAGTTCTTCAGACAATGGTTCATGTACTTCCGATGGGAAATGAGCTAGTAAATCAGCTAGAGCCTGACTTTATATCGCCTTAGGTTTCTTGACTTCAATATTAAATCCACTCATTTGTAATAGCCATTTGCCAATTCTACCTTACATCACTGGTCTGGCTAGTAAATACCTAATATGATCTGACTTAGTATCCAATTCCACCAAATGAGCCAGCATGTAATGTCTCAACTTTTGAGTAGCAAATACTAAGGCCAAACAATGTTTCTCTAATGCCATATAACGAGTCTCGGCACCTTGTAATAGACGACTTAAATAATATACGGGGCGTTCTTCATCTACCTCCTCATGTGCTAATAATGCTCCAATGGATCTATCGGTTGAGGTCAAATAAAGTATCAACTTGATGCTTTCTTTTGGTACCACCATGACATTAGCTTGCCCCAATACTCTTTTTACTTCGTCAAACGCCTTTGTATGCATCTCGCCCAATTTATAAATAGCCCCTAGTTTAGTAAGATTTCTAAAGGGCTCAGTTAATTCAGATAGGGCGGGTATAAATCTCCTTACATAAGAGATTTTTCCTAAAAATGTTTTCAAATCTTTAACATTTCCTGGGGGTTTCATCTCTATCAACGCTTTTGTTTTCACAGGTTTCATACTCACGCCTTGCCTATGAACAACAAAACCTAAAAATTTCCTTGTTGTAACCCCAAAAGTACACTTTAAAGGATTCATTTTTAACTTATACACGCCTTCTACAGCGCCAAACACCCTTCTCAAATCTCTCACATGATCTTCCTCTTTTTTAGATTTAATTACTAGATCATCCACATAATCCTCCATGATATAATGCAACATATCATGAAAAATGGCTGTCATGACACGTTGATAAGTCGCGCCTGCATTTTTCAAACCAAATGACATCACAGTATAATAGAAATAGCCCAAAAGTGTTCGAAACGCCATCTTCTCAGCATCTTCAGTTGCCATCTTGATTTGATTATATCCACTATACCCATCCATAAAAGAAAATAGGGCATGGCCAGCTGTTGCATCAATCATCATATCCATATTGGGTAAAGGAAAATCATCTTTCGGACACACTTTGTTTAAATCTCTAAAATCCACACAACATCTGATTTGTCCATTTTTTTTTGCACTGGCATGATATTAGCCAACCAGGTAGGATGTTGAACATGGCGTATAAATTCGGCTTTAAGCAATTTTTGTATCTCCTCTTTAATTTGAAGTTCAATTTCAGGACGAAAGAGTCGAGAATGTTGTTTGACAGGAATTGTCGTTGTCTCCACAACTAACTTGTGCTTTACCAAATCAAAATCCAAACCAGGCATCTCTTCATAGGTCCAAGCAAATACATCTTTGAATTCATGCAATAAATTGATTAACCTTTGTTTTACGTCGAGGTTCATGTTGACAGCGATATATAAAGGACGCTTCGCTTCGCCAACTTGGGCTACATCAATTTCTTCAGTTTCACTTGCCAAGTGTTTCGACCCTTCTTGAAAATGTTCCATTGCTTATTCTATCTCTTCAACACTGGAGCATTCATCTCGAGGGCCTCCTTCTTAGGTGGATGCCCCATATGTCTTCACAATCGGTAGCCAAAGCGTCCATCCGTCATCCGCTAACTTGAATCTTTCAATGAGCACTTTAGACTCACGCTTTCGTTTTTGTTCCTGATGTGACGCTCCTTTTTCCGATGGGATAGCCTCTACTGATTTAGGCACAACTATTGGAGGTGTCTGCTCCCGGAGTGGTAGATCAGAACATTCTTGCTGGGTGACTTGTCTGATCGGCGTCAAAGGTGTAGCTAATGGAATAGTATCTAAAACCTCTCCCATATGTATTTGTTCAGCAAAAGGATCCTTTGTCGCTATAATAGTATACTCTTTGCCTTGCCAGAAAGTCTTCATGCATTGATGATACGTAGATGACACTACTTTATGTGCATGAAGCCAAGGTCTCCCAACAATATTTGGTACGAAGTATCAGCATCAATGACATAAAACCTACTAAAACTTCGTATTCCTCCAATATATGTTCTCAATACCACATGGCCCAATGTTTTCTTCACTTCCATGCAAAACCATTGAATTTTGATATATTGCGGCATGATACTACTTTCATCTCGCCCTGCTGTTAAAAAAGTGGTTAAAGACATTAAGTTAACCGAAGACGTTGGATCAACTAACGGCCTTTTCACTATACATTCCATGTTCAACTCGGCAGTCACATATAAGGGGCGATTATCTGGTTCTAGTTTGATCCCTTCTCCTGTAGAGTCTTCTCTACCTCTAGAAACAGCTCGTGAACTAGCTTGTTCTTCCTCTACATGTTTAGCCCTTCTTTTTGAACATTCTGCCATAGCAATTTCAATAACGCCTCTCTCTTGATTGCTCTTTATTATTGCCATCAAGACTAAATCCTCAGATCCCCAACGGAGTAGTGATTGTACCAGGTAGATTATGTGGGGTGCGGGTCAAGATCAGACCAAAGGATATGTATTAATGTCAATTCAGATTAAAAGAACACAATTTGGATTCGGGTAAGAGTAAGAGACCGATTATAAATTCGATAGAAATTGAAAATAACAGCTTTCCCGCTTAATCAAATGTCAGAAAAATTCCTTAAATGCTCTGATTCATCCTTAACACTGGTAAAGATCATTGTAGTTTTCTTGCCAAAAAGTGAAAAATTGGATGCTTGTAATTACTTTTCTATGCAGGTTTCAACAAAGTTTAACGTTACCCCATAAATGAGGTGGTCAAGAGCTATTTATAGTAAATAGTCTTTGAATGGAAAGGTGACTCGCCATTTATTTGCCACGTGTCCGTTTTATAAGACACAAAATATTGTAATACAAATATGACTCATCATTTATATGCCACGTGTCCATTTCCTAAGTGATCGAGCTGTAGGAAATAAATAAATGTCACAAAAATGGCATGCCAAGTGTTTTAGCTTGGGTGAGTCAGAGCATCTAAAAATATATGTTTTCTCATTTGAAAATTTCTAGTCAAACATAATGGATTTAGATGAACAAAGCGATCATCCTTCCTTTAGTGTGTCACTTTGTTCTTCTGAACGAACTCTCTTGCTCAAGCCAACTCGTGACAGGCAAAACGTCAAATAAAACCCTTGTTTGAATTTGAAATTACAATATTTACGAGAAGGGTAAGGAAGTAATTTTACATGAGATAAGGACTCAGAAAAATGGGTACAAAATTTAAGAAAGCGACGCATGGCATTACTTTTGTGTGTCAGCATTTCATTTTTTAAATTAAAATATTTTTTAAATTTAATTAATCATTAATTAAATAAAATTGGAAAAGATACCATACTACGACGGGCTCCATTTGCATGCACCGGCGGTGTATGTGTACACCGCAGACATGGCACTTGAAAAACCCACTTATCTGTGGGATTTCAATTGATCAGTGTACTGATCAGTTGGAATTCCACTTATGAGTAGAATTCTCAAATCAGTGGGATTTCAACTGATCAGTATACTGATCAGTTGAAATCCCATTGATGAGTAGAATTCGGGCGTTGTATGCAAATGGATGTCTACTACGACCCACATCCTTATTATTTTTCATAAAAAGTATTTAATTTAAAAAAAGAAAAATTGGTTAGAAATAGACTTACCACCATCACACATTCATGTCATCCATTGGATGAGATAAGACTATTGAGCTTCCGCCACGTGTTCAACTGGTTGTGGTGCTTCACTTAACGATAAGTAACTCTTCATTTTCATGCGGTCATTACATGATAATACTTAATTCCGACGGTCATTATTCTTTCAAATCATCACCATTCATTTCCAACCCTTAGATTTCATTACCTCATTTCATTTCACTATATATACCAACTTCAACTATACCAAAATTTATAACTATCACAACCAAGTAACTTCAGGAAAAGGATAATGTCCTCCTCCATTATTTCCTCCGCCGCGGTCTCCACCGTCAGCCGTGCCGCTCAACCGCAAGTTAGCGTCGCTCCGTTCACCGGTCTCAAGTCGCTCTCGACTTTCCCAGTTACCCGAAAGACTAATGACATTACTTCTCTCCCAAGCAACGGAGGAAAGGTTCAATGCATGAAGGTACGTAGTTCAGTACTAGTCATTTGGCTCTCATTTATCCAGTACTTAAACATCAGTTTTAGCAGTGAATTCGCTAATTTACATGAAATTTGGTTATCTGACAGAAAACCCTGTAATATTTTGTGGGTGTAGGTGTGGCCACCAATCGGATTGAAGAAATTCGAGACACTTTCATACCTTCCACCACTTTCAACTGAATCAATTGCAAAGGAAGTAGATTACCTTTTAAGAATGGGATGGGTTCCTTGCATAGAATTCGAATTGGAGGTCGATTTCTAAACCTTAAGCTCTCCAAATTTTCATTAACATTTGCTAATCAAAATTTAATGTTGTAATGTAGCATGGTCTCGTGTACCGTGAGCACCACGCTTCACCTGGATACTACGATGGACGTTACTGGGTTATGTGGAAACTACCTATGTTTGGATGCAACGATTCATCTCAAGTGTTGAAGGAAGTTCAAGAATGCAAGAAGGAATACAAAAATGCATTTATCCGAATCATTGGATTCGATAACAAACGTCAAGTGCAATGCATTAGTTTCCTTGTATCCAGGCCTGACGTCTAAGCTACTTTCGTAGTTCTTTGGGTTCGGTTTGTTTGAATTTGTAATTAGGGATTCAAAACCCCTTTTTGTTTTTCCGTTTTGTTTGTTGTTAGGAGATATTCTCCTTTTGTTTGTGGGTTTTGAATTCTGAATGTATGAGAAAAACTAAACAATAAGTTGAAGTTGTTGTTTGTTATTTGTATGAATCAATCTTTAGTATTTTCATCAAATGTTCATGTTTGATTAAATCTCATACGAAATCAGGCAAAGGTCACACTCATGAAATTTCAAAAAATTCGCAACGGATTAGGTAAAATGTTATCCGAAAATCAACCCCTAACAGACTCCAAACACCATACCTTTTTAACATTTCAAGTAGCTAATTTGATTAGTAGTTGGAGTCCATATAATTGTAAAGCTCTGTTCTGTTTGACATTGATTCTAAAAGAGCCATACAAACACTGTTACTCACATAGGATTACAATTACGCGAAAGGTTATCCCAAAATCAATAAGAAAGACTAGAGAGTGACAAATTTGCTGATCAATGAAAAACCTTAATTTGTCATTGCAAGAAATCACATCTCCCATACCTTTTGATAGCAACATTTGTGGACATCCTTTTGAATCACATAAAGCTAAAGATAAGAGTTCTAGTTCCTTCTTCCTTCAATGATTGTCCCAACATCAATTTAAATCCACATAATGGGTTAAATTGACATGTTGAAGCCAAACAAAATGCTCAAAGCCAACTTGTGCGAGCATCATTACAAAATGAATACATGAATAGACTCTAGAGATCTCATTTGTCACAAGTAACATAACATAACCAAAGGTATCTTCCAATCGACATCACATTATATATACGGAATCAAGAATCACACCAATGCCATTTTCACAGAGCACAAATACATTTACAAAGAACACAAACAAGATAAGCTCACCAACTCTATACACAACTTTTTCACGGTGAATG
>JAYMTB010000272.1:0-15982 GCA_036897585.1 Francoa sonchifolia | reverse complement strand
TGAACAAATTATACTTAGGTTATAAATTTGAGCAAAATTTAATTAGGTTAAAAATTTGGGTAAAATTCAAATTAACCCAAAATCAATTAAACTGAAACGGCATGGGGTATTTTGTTACAAATACTAAATTTAGGGGACAATCTGTTACAAATAAGAGTTTGGAAGGTGGTTTGATATCAAAGTATAAGTTTACGAGACAAAAATGTATTTAAGAATTCTAGTTTTTAATATACGAAAAATATAAAATATTAGGCAAAATGTTTTGAAACTGATTTGACCGTATACAATTATAAATGACAACAAAATTATTCATAACTTCCATTCCAGAACATTGTATTACATTTAAATAATACTGTTTTGAAACCTATGTTTTTTTTAATTTTGGTCGCTGATGCTATTTTAATAAGTAGAGAATGTCGTTAAAATCAAATCATTAGAATTTGGAATTTACACTTTATTTATATTCAGATAGTTATTAACAATCAATCAAGATTGCTGAATTCATTAAATGAATACTAAGTCTGTTATTTCTTCAATAAACATATATCACTTGATTGTAGACCCAATTATCTTCTATTTCGGCAGCAAAAAATGAGCCTCCGTTGAAAAGAATATGGAATTTCAAAGTGCTAAAGAAAACAAGGGGTGACTCTAATTTAAGTTATAAAGTAGTGAGCAAATTTGGTAATGAAGTTGGCTTGGCTTGTTGGTATGCTACAAAGAATTTTTGTTATGTTTCCAAGAATTTTTTGTCCACAAAAAATATGTATTTGATGCACTCGAAAGAGTAAATTATGTCAAACGTAGATCAATTGTCACTGAGCACAATAGTTGAAAGCTACAAAGGTTCGAATGATCAATTGTCACTGAGCACAATAGTTGAAGCTAGAAAGGTTCGAATATAGCATATCTAACATTTTACTTACTCTGAAAATTCAAACTCAAGCTTGTACATTGAGACACTATCAATCTTTATTAATATGCTCGAACTAATCAGCCAAATAAAACTTTACAAATGCGTCATAAACAAAAATAATCTTTAATAAAAGATGTTAAATGGATAGATCCCAACTGATCTAACAATTACGTATTTTGTTAGCATCGATTATGATTTTCCGATTTTTAATAAAAGTCATAGAAAAGAATACTAAAAGAAAGAAAATTGGCTGCAACCTATTTCCGAAAAGTAAAAAGTGGAAGTCAAAACATGAAGGTTTGGAATTTGGTATTTTCAAGCATTTGCCAGAAAAGAGGAACCATTGTGTTTCAAGTTGTAAATACGACTCCATGGAATAAATGGCAAGGAAATGATTTGTTGTTTAGGAAAATTGTTGTGAAAATAATTGTGGAATAATCTAGACCTTGTGTATTGTCTATCTGTCGAACTAAAATACATGTTATATCATATATTATCCAAGCTATCGAATGTATCCTATAGCTATGTTTGACTGGTTGAATATGATGAGTAATGCAATGCATTTGGTCTAAATTGTATAATGTTTTTGGACAAAACAATCGTAAAAAAAAATGTACATACTATTTATACGAGCTGCTCAATATACAAAATAGAAGGTTATATACCTAGACTATATACATGGTAATATAAGTCATTTTATATCCCTTTATTCTCCTATACACCTATAATTTAACCTAAAAACTAGCATATATCATAGCCTATCTAATCCATAGGGTGAACTAAGGCTTTGTCCTTGGCCCGAATCAAATACATTGAAAGGTTCAGGCAAAACATAGTTTTACTAGCAGGAGGAGAAGAAAATGAAGCTAGCAATGCCGTAAAATATGCCTTAGAAAGAACATATAAAAAGGTTGAGCTAGTTAAACGAAAAAGAATACAGATCTCAAGACAAAATGGTAAGAGCCAAATCTTGACATTTTTCATAACAATTTTACATGTATAACAGCGACTCACTGCAAAAAAAAAAATCAGTTGAGATAAATGACATATTGTACCAGTGATAGGAATTTCATCGCAAGTCATACCATGGAATCAATACCAGTGATAGGAATTTCATCGCAAGTCATACCATGGAATCAATAATACTCGTTTCATTCGTCATAAACAGCAACGATGCTTCCAATTCATCTCTGAAAGAGTCAACCACCTCCGGACTTGAGTGTATTACTCAACCTACATTAACAAGTAATAATTCTATGAGAAATTCCTTTTCTTTCTTTTTTCTTTTTTTTTTTTTAAAAAAAAAAAACCATAATATTATACATCCATTACTAGCATTGCGGCTTTTCTTGTAAAATGATTACAGTCGGAGAGATAGACACTAGGATAGCCTTGCACTCTTTGAACATGATTTTGGCTATAGGAAGACAATTTAAAGATGATAACAGTCATGCAAAATTGCAAAGAATCTGACATTTTCTAAATTTGGTTATACATAATCATCAAGAGCTACAACAATGTTAAGGTGTTCATCTCTCGCTTTGCTTATTCATAAAGCTATAAGGATATTTTAAAGCATAGCATAATAGTTTCACTGATCACCTACCAGACTTGTCTCTAATGGTGAAAACCAGAACATATAATATTGAGGGAAGCAGAAAGTGATTAGGGCAGGTAGTTCCTACGTAGGTCTGGGTGATGCAAAGTTAGAGAAAAGCCAAAACAGCAACAGATACCCACTTTTTGAGTCAGAATCTAAATCAACCATTTGGTAAATATAATATATCTAAAGAATGACATATAAAGCCACTTATGGAATTTCTAATTTATATCAGGTTTTAATTAGCTATTCTACCTATACCAGAGCCCACCAAACATGTTCAAAGGAATTCATGGATGAGCTGTTTGTGCATACCTGTAACTACTACCTAATTAGACAGTGCCAGAATTTGTATCACGTAATTGTTACAGAGCTTACCAGTCCAATCCCTCGAAAAGACCTTCTCCTTTTATCGCGGAAGTTTTAAAGATAGCCCATTGGCGATTTTTAATCTTGTGCAACTCTAAAGCCTCGGTAACTGCAGCATCATCAAGTGCACCTGGAAGATCCTGAATAGGCCAAAGACACAATTCAAAAGAGAGCAATAGAGAACACCATATATCTATCAGAACAATTACATAAACACCTTGATAACAGAATGAACAAGATAGTCCTCCTTCTCATACATAAAATAAAGGCTAATCAACAAGTTCATCTTTAAATTTTTGTCGTAGGTAAAAATTATTCTTCCTTTGCAGGAAATCTAAATAACAGAACAAAATCACTACCTGCTTGTTTGCAAAAATGAGAACAACTGCGCCTCTTAGTTCTTCCTCCTGCAAAAAACTCAATAATGTAACTGGCATAAAAAAGAAGTGTATATAGGTAGCCATAAAATATGCATTAATAAGCAACACAACCAATAATGTAAAGAAAAGGCCAGGGAAAGTGGCAGAAGACCCTGGAATCAGTAAACATTCCTGAAAAGAAAAAGGCACAAAGGCATAAAGCAAGAATTTCACGGCCTGAACCATACAATTTAAATCTCATAAAAAATTTCTCATGAACGAACGGGAGGGGGAAGCCATATAACCTATCCAGGTATCTGCTGTCAAGTTTTTGTATTTACAAATTACAACATCCCATATTGTCAACTTTCAGATAATTTTTTAATTGTTATGTTTTATATTTATTGCCTGATTATTTGCAATATTCACAATACATAAGCATAGCAACAAGCATGAGTTTAGGATGCATTTTTGTAGTAAAACCACATGCATTCAAACAAACTTATTGCAAATGCTGACAAATAAATTCAAGAATAGGCTTACCTCTAGGATTGCATGAAACTCTTCTTTAGCTATCACAAGCCTATCAGTGTCACTTGAATCCACAACATAGATTATGGCTTGAGTATTCGGAAAATAGCATCTCCAATAAGGTCTGTGGCACAAAATGAAACAAGTTGTAACATTGATTTTAGTCTTAAGAAAAATTTGCAACTCGCGCAAACCATGTGGCAGAAAGTGTATAGTTCACAGCACAAAGGACAAAATTGTGTTACAAAAAAACTGTGCAAGAATAAAGAAAGACACAAATGCTTCACAATTTTTCAGTTCCACATAATCTCAGTAGAAATTGTGTTCCCAAAAAAATACTCCATGTGAAGAATTAAGAAAGGCACAAATGCTTCACAATTTTTCAGTTCTACATAATCTCTGCAGAGCAGAAACCTAATGAAATTGGATAAAACAGACATTCAAAAGTTCTAAAGAATCAAAAGAGATAACTATTCAATTATATGTTCTGTTTTCCAATTTGACAGCAATGCATTCATTCAATAAAACATATGAATTGGCCTAAGAAACCTCTATAATTCACATCCCAGAATCTGTGACAACCAGAACTACTAAGACATGTGATGAGAACGGTTAAAAGTTTATTCTTTCTTTGTTGTTTCTCTAAATTTTCACTGTGGGATTGTGTTCTTTTCTTTTGTGGATGATATCATGTTCTAGATCCGGTTTCTTCTATTTAAAAAGATTTTATGAGTCCAGTATTTACATATACTACTTTAAAACCAATAAACGTGGAAAATTAAAATTTTCACTATTGCAGTATATATATTTCATTTCAATTTTCCTAATTTGATCTTATGAATTTAACTTAGTCATGGACATATATCTCAAATAGTCTTCAATATAAAATAAACGGCTGACCACATTATGTTTTTGGCAGAAAATTACAAATTTTCAACCAATTGCATCTGGTCAATGATGGTAACAGTAGGCAAGACACCTTTCAATCCATGTTTCGTTGACATATCAACAAGAATGAACTCCCAACTCTCAAAATATTCCATAAGAACTTTTCAATATCTACTCTTTCTTTAACAATCTTGTGATTTTCAGGTGCACATAGTTCTCTACATTTATTATTTTGCAGAATGTTCGTAATGCACATCACTTCCCACAAATATTCGATTTGTCATATCAAAAGAAAAGGAAAATGAAAAATAACAGAACTGGATAATTTACCTGATGCTTGTTTGTCCACCTGCATAAACAAAACAAAATGAGAAAACAAAAAACAGGATCATGACAAGAAATTGAGAAATTAGAAATCATTTAATCATGAAATGGAATTCCAAAGCAACAATAATTATCAAAACTTCTCATTTAAATAAAAAAGTAAGAAGAGAAAGGTGTCTTGTGAAGGATTTCTTTTCCGTTTTTTCTTTCATGTCATGAAATATAAGTAAACTTCGATACTCAAAATTACTTTTATTCGTCACATATTCGTGTATTGACATCTAATCATAGCCAACAGCATGTTAACTGCTGAATTGCTACAAGTCAAAGTGAGGTCGACAAAACTAAACCATATAATTGAGAAGTTTCTGAAGGAAATGAAGGAGTGGGAGAGTGATGATAGCAACACCAATGGTTCTGCCATAGATTCATTTACATGCTATCCATTTAATTAAACTACTATCACATTCTTAAGTTTAGAAGAAACTACATGTTTTTAGTGTATTTACTTTACGTTGTAGACCAGATACCTTATGCAACTATTCCGTTCTTACATATGCTAACATACTATTGATTAATGTATTTTCGTGAGTAGGATGACAAAAGCAGAAACTTGATGCCTAAAAAAAACTAACAGTAATAAGTTAATAACCCTAGAAGGATGTGCATTCATGAATATTTTATACCGATGATTAACACGGGGTGTCTTACCCATGTGCAACTCTTCACCGTCAAAGATTAACTGATAATCCTCAAGAAATTGCTATAAACAAAAACTCTTGTTATGTCTAATGATTAAAATGTAAGGTTTCCTTCAAAGGATTTTTGTTTCTATGTAAATTTCTTCTACGAGTTGGTGTGAAAAGAATTCTTGCATGAAACTAGGAATATTTTTGTGGGACACACTGACGCATTAACAATTTAGTAATACAAGTATTTATGAAGTGCATATATCCATAGCTTTATGTATTGCATATGCATAATTGTTAAAGGAAGTGTTAGAGAAGTGGAGTCTAATTCGCCCATTATGGGTTATGTTCACGTTGTATGGATTGTAACACCCTACACATCGCGTTAGGCAGTATAATTGGTGTTTTTATATATAAAGGGCATAACTCTTGTAATTGTAACCTAATTTTGATAATAAGAAAACTTAGTGTGGCCGTAGACATAGGCACCTTGCGGAACCACTTAAATTCTGTGTTATTTTTGTTTGAAGTCTTTTCTTTTGCTTGATTTATTTCCTAACAAGAAAATTTCTTTCAATGACAGTGACTTTCTATAAATCAATATCTAATCGACGAGGTTCCAACAACTCAAAACCAAAAATCCATTAAAATGCTATCAATATAACCATGCATGGCCGCATCCCAAAAAAAAATATACAAAGAGTTCACAGTACTCAACCACCGAAACTTCACGAAATATAAGTAACCAAAGGGACATGCAATGATATAACAAATGTATTACTGAGCTAATTGAAGATACAGATGAAAGGAATAGCTTACATACCCAAATCCCAAACTTGAAATTTGATGTTATTGTACTGCACTGTTTCAACATTAAATCCAATAGCTGCATCAAAACAAAAACAAATGAATCAATCAGAACATTTCATACGAAAACAAAGAATCGAGAAAGTCACAGAAAATAAATAAAAGAGAAAAAAACTCAAAAGGTTTTCTAATACTAACTTGGAATAGTGGAGACAACTTCACCCATCTGAAGCCGATCTGAACAAAATCCAAACCAAACGCATACATAAACATCATAAATAATCACGAAACAAAGAGAAATAAATCTAAGAAATCAAACAAAGCCATACATAAAATTGTAGTTTTGCCAGCATTATCTAGACCAAGAACAAGAATCCGAGCTTCTTTGTTCCCAAAAAGCGACGAGAACATTCGCGAAAACAGTAGCCCCATCTCAATTCAATCAGAAACACAAAATCAAAGCCCTCAGTTCATGTATTTAAAACAGATCAGGAAAAGTAGTTGCTCTGTAATGAAATTGAGATCAGATCTGCAAAGCAGAACCCGGTTCCTCCCTGCATAAAAAAACAAGATAATCATGAAATACAATTAGAATATGTGTATGAATTGAGTGGGGAAACGTGATTGGCATACCTGAGGAGAAAAGGAGAGGGTCTGCTTGCGAGATTTGGGGAAATTTGAAGGTCGGATTAAGATTTGGAGAAGTAACGGAGCAGTGATGAAGTTAGCAAGAGATTTGCGAGTGTGAAAATTGAGAAAGTTGCGTTGTGTCTCTTTCACTTTCTTGGAAAATCGAATCAGAAAAGAAAGAAGCATAAATGGATTCTGGGTCAAAATGCCCAATCCAGCCCATTGAGGTTATTGGATTTAAGAGCCCAGCCCAATTTTCACCAGACAAATTCTAATGACTTCAGTTCAATGTGGTCACATTTGGTGAAATGAGTACAATACAACCTTGTTATGTTTTAGTACGAAAGTAAGTTATTATCCCACATTTATAATATGTATTTAAAAGTTCGACTATTAGAAATTATATTCTAATATTTGTTTGTTCACTATCGTAGTGTAGTGTACATCACACAATATGTTTTGGATCAAAGTACTAATTTAAGTTGTGAGGTGCGACATATTAGTTTAAAATTGAATTATATATTTGATTAAATACTGAGTAGTATTTTCCTTTTTGGATAAAACGCCAATCCCTAGGCTAGACCACATGACTTAAATACCGTGTCACAAAAGAATCCGAATGTAAAAATAAATACTTCCAAAATTTGAACATAGTTTTGATATTATCTTGAATGGGGAGGAATTCTAAATGTATACTTATTGAAAGACAGAGAAACAAAATATTTTTTTAACAGCATTCACTTTATTTCTTGATATCTTAAACAATTCAATACATACATCCTTTTAACACTTTCAACACTTTTTAAATAAATCCGGAATTATTTATATATTAGCTTATCTCATATAACAGTACTATATCTCATGAACATGAGATTCTTAACATACCTCTCATTTTCATCCTTCATTCTTGCCATCATTTTCTTCACCTTCACTCATGGAGCAATTTTCGAGATCCATAACCAATGCCCTTTCACAGTTTGGGCTGCAGCCGTCCCAGGAGGCGGCCGTAAACTAGACAGAGGTCAAACATGGACAATCAATGTAAATCCAGGCAAAAAACAAGCCCGAATATGGCCCTGAACCAAGTGCAATTTTGACACTTCAGGACACGGTATATGTGAAACTGGCGACTGCAATGGTCTCCTCCAATGCCAAACATTTGGCACACTACCAAACACATTAGCTGAATATGCATTAAACCAGTTCAATAACTTGGATTTCTTCGACATCTCACTAGTCGATGGATTCAACCTTCCAATGGATTTCAGCCCAATTTCGGGCAAATGCCGAGGGATCAAATGTGTCGCTGATATTAATGGGCAAAGTCCTAATGTATTGAAGGCTCCAGGAGGGTGTCAAAATCCTTGTACTGTTTTTAAGATTGACATGTATTGCTGTAATTCTGGGCAATGTGGTCCTACTGATCATTCTAGGTTTTTCAAACAGAGATGTCCTAATGCTTATAGTTTTCCTAAGGATGATCCTACCAGCACTTTTACTTGCCCGGGCGGAACTAACTATAGGGTTGTTTTTTGCCCTTGAACAAGTATGTTATGTGCTTAAAGTAGTCATAAATCAGAATAAAACATCTTTATGATCATTGGTAATAATTCAGTACCCGGATACTAGAGATCCATTGAGAAAATCGGGCCTCGGAACCTCAGTTTGCTAGTTTCTCTCATTCTTTTTCTGCACTTTTGTGACCAACATTCTAACGTTACACAAACAATAAACTCTGATAAGAATTTAGATCAGCCAAGGAGAAAAGCACAATGAGTAATGATATGAAATAAACTAAATACTTTTAAGTTGTCATTGTATATTGAGGGGAAAAGAACAACTCGTGTATGTTAACTGCCACTCTTATTGTTAAATAGCTACTGTGAATTATTCCTAACTAGGGAAAAAGGAGATGGAGAAAAACCATTTCCAAACGGATCTTATACGCTGTTCTCTAGATTACAGATTGAAAAATCATCTCAGCAAGTTCCTGCAGCATAGCACACAAATTGTCAGTCAATCAGATTATATTTACAATGGCAGATAACTGACAGTTTCAACCCTATAATTACCTGTTTAGCTGAAGGAACTGAGGGCTCTCCCCATTCCATGGCTTTCTTCTCGAGCATTTCAAAATCAGCTTTTCCATCCTGTTCGAGAATGAATTAAACACATTTAACTTCAATCTTCAATGATATTTCAAACGAGCAAAAGGAAAAGGTTTTGAAGTACTTTACCTCTATTTGAGCACCAATTTCCGTGTCAAAACTTGCATATCGCTTGCGTACGAGCTCAGCCAATGAACCATCCTTTGTTTCATAAAAAATAACTAATTAGTTGCAAATCACAGCAAAAACCTAGTCTTTTACAAGAGAATAATGGGTAGTTTGAATCACCTCAATCAACTTGGCAACATTTCGAAGTCCTCGTCCCATGGTATCCATCCCACCGATATGAGCAATGAATATGTCCTCAACATCTGTGCTCTCTCTTCGTCTGAAATTAAGAAGTCACAAGGGTTATTATGGAATACATTAAATATAAACAAATAGAGCACCACAAAATAAGATAAAACCCAGATATCGATCATGAAACATTATCGATGTTTATGAATACAAAAATATTTTGTAAGATTACAAGGAGAGGGTAGATACTCACAATTTCGCATCAAAATTGAATCCTCCAGGTGCTATCCCTCCCTGCGACGTAAGGAAAAGAAAGGAAGATTTGAGTAAAACGCTTTAAAGAAATACTCTCTTCAGTTATAGTTTTGAAGCTTTCTCATATAAAAAATGAGCAAAAATTTTGCATACATTTCTGACCACACTAAGCATAACCAGAGTTGCCTCTGAAACATCTGTGAGGAACTGATCTGTGTCCCAACCTACAACAATGGAAAAACCTCAACTTTAAAAATCCAGATTTAGAACATTATGAAACCAAGTATGCGATTTAAGTTCAAAATTGAGTAGAGTTGAAGGGCAGTAATTATTGAATACCTATCTGAGGATCGCCAGTGTTTGCATCGATATTTCCAAGAAGACCATCAATTCTTGCAGTTTCAAGCTCATGATGACAACTGCATAGTACACATATGTCAATGGTTCCAAGAAAATTTCCAAGACCATGCAAAAAACTTTTAAGAAAAGCATGAACTACCTGTGACCAGAGAGAGTGGCATGGTTGCATTCAATGTTAATTTTGAATTCTCCTACAAAACGAAATTATACCAAATTCAAAACTTGGACCAATAAGAGTGCAACTTCTATAGATTAAATCAGAATCTGTAGGTGAGAAAGTGCTATATTATCAGAATGAAATAGTGACTAAAGAGATCACCTAAAAGTCCATATTTCCGCAAGAAACTAGCTGTTGTCGCAACATCCCAATCATACCTGACACATTACCATATATCAGAATAGAGTGGATTGCAAGACAAAAAAAAAGATGAAAAAGTTAAATAGCATACTGGTGTTTTGTAGGTTCTTGAGGCTTGGGTTCAATCAGCAATGTCCCTAAACAAGAATACAAAAAAAATATTTGGTCCTCTTCAAAATCAGAGAGATCAAACACACAAAAAAATGAAATAATAGAAGCGCTCTCAGAAGAAAATGACTCGTTGATGTGGGAGAATTCACGTCTGACATCAGTCGTACAGTTTTCTTTTTTTCGCAAGAAAAAACTAATAGAATTTCTCCATAAGGATGTTTGGGTGCAAAAGGGCATAAGGGGTACCATTAAATCCAATTTTCTTCTTGTAGGTGACAGCAGCTTGGAGAAACCTTGCCTGTGAGAAGACATACACATCTTAAGTCATTTAGAAAGTATTTACGGCAGCTCCTAATACAAGGAGACCTAAACTAGTACCAAGTGATCAAGCTCTCTTTTCATATCTGTGTTTAATAGAGTCTGATATCCCTCGCGGCCTCCCCAAAACACATAGTTTTCTCCTCCTAAATAATGTGTCACCTGCAGTATACAGATATTAGTACAGTAGAATAAATTAGATCCCACTTTGTCTTAAGATTACATGCAAACAACCACATACCTCAATGGCTTTCTTGACTTGAGCTGCAGAGTATGCATAGACACCTACTTCTGAGCTGAAATGGAAGCCCATAACATTTGAGTCCATGGGAAGACTTGTTAAATACCATATGTATAAAAATATAAATTACCTAGTAGCACCACCATGCATATAGCGAGGATGCAAAAACAATTGAGCTGTACCCCACAAGGGATGGATCTTGCTTCCCTGTAAACCATTTAAAATGGATTTATGATCGAGTATAAAGTACTAGAGACAAACAGTGGTTTCTAATAGATCTATGTACATTTTGTCCAAGAAATAGATTGTAACTTATTCTACATTGGTCCCTCATGTTTAAAACGACCATTAATCATCTCATCAGGCATATTCAATGAAGTAACTTATGAGCAACATCAACCCAACAGCCAAACCCAAAAAGATATAACAAAGTATGAAATGAAAAGATATCTCAAAAAGGAACAAGTCTTCTTCAATGCACATTGATAAAAGGATTCAGTTACTGAATAAAAGAATGTTATACATCTGATTTACTGACTTGATCTTTATAAGTGACTCAAATAAGAATAAGTAAATCCGTAATTTGTTTAGTAAAGAGTAAAAGTTACTTAATTTTCACTTAATGCTTAATAAGCCATAGTCCACCCATCTATGATATTACCTGGAGCTCTTTAGCAAGTGCCACCACTTCATCAAGATTTGCATTAGATTCCTGTAAACAAATATAGGAAACCTCAAATATTCAGTAGGCCGGTTCATAGACCTTGGACAACATATATAGACTATCATTGAGACAGTAAAAATAGCATTAAATGTTCAAGACTTTTACTATGAATAATCATCTCTTCAAGAAAACATTCACACATTCTCTCCTCCCTTATGATAATGAATCCCAAAAATGTACACATAACAGTTTACACACCTCCAAGGTTTTTCCATCAGGGGCTATATCTCTGTCGTGGAAGCACCACAACTCAACTCCAAGCTTGTCTATGAACTCAAAGTTGGCTCTCACTGCATCATATGGTAAACAATATATATCAAATCCCCTTAAAAGCCAGTGAGTAACAATTGCAAAAGGGTGAGAAAATACTGATCAATCTTACTTCTTCTTTTAGCCATAGCTACTGAATTGGTGCCATCTTCCCAAGGCCAATTCTTTGTAGGTGCACCAAATGGGTCTGCTCCAGTGCCACGGAACGTGTGCCAAAATGCAACACTGAATCGCAGCCAGTCCTACCAAATCAATTATAACATCATCAGTAATCATCACTCACATACTAAGGGGTGTGTCAATTAGTGAGTACTTAAATAACAGAAAAGGAAACCGACCTTCATTTTCTTCCCAAGAATTTCCTCTTCTGCATTATACCATTTATATGCAAGTGGGTTCTTGCTTTTAGGACCCTGAAAAAATAACGAAAAACAAAAAAGTATGATACAAACTTGCATCCAACAAATGATTGAATCAATTATTTTCTAAATTATTATCAAATCTCCTCATCATTCATGCAAATAGAGTAATTCCATGGCAATCATCATAAGAAAATATCCAATTGCAAGAAATCCCTTTACCTCATATTTAATTTTGGGAATACCAGGGAAAAATTCCCCTTCCCATTCACCCGAACGACCACAATCATCACTACTAAGATCAGCAGGACATGTTTGTGAACCACCAATCTGAACACAACCCATTAATGATCACCATATTTATTTTCCAACAAAAAAACCTCAACACACCACAAAATTATCAAAAAGGGGAATTTCTTTTACCGCGTTAACAATGAGCACAGTCAAACAAATCAGCAAAGACAAATTCTTCGCAGCATCCATCATCTAACTCTGCAAGAAACATAATCACAAAAACACAATCAAACCAAAATAAACAAAAATTCATGATCCATCCATCTATTAAGCAGAGACAAAAATCGAAACAGAGAGAGAAAAATTAGAGTAAAAAGATGAATCGAACAATTATCAAATTGCAAAACCCTAGAAAATAGTCAAATTATGAGAGAAAACTTAGAAAAATCTTGAAAATAGGATCTTTATATAATGAAGCTTGATGGCGTAAGTGACTTAAATTTGATGATTTTGGATCAGATTACTGATTGACACGTCAATATGCTTACGTGTCAGATATTCTGATGGATCATCGTACCAATTATTTTTCTTATACCTATTGTACCCTTATATATTGCATGTATTATCTTTTGTTTCCCCAGATTATATAACTATTTAAATTGATATAAATTTTTTAATTAACTTTAATGTGAACGTACACGGATTTGATAATTACTTAGCAGATGAAAGGGCTAAAATGTAATTTGACATGTTGATAATTATATGGGAAAGATAGTAAGAATTGGTTACTTTCAATCAATCACTTTTTGATGATTATATATAATATCTTCTTTAGGTTTTAAATTAAAATTTAGATTTAAGTTTAACCTATTATTTTAAAATCTAATAATACTATTTAACCATTTCATTACTAGTATTATTATTATTTCCCAAAATAAATAAATGCATAATTATAATTTTAACCTCAATTTGTTAAAAGAAAATTGAATATATAAATCTTTTTGATAAAAATTAGATTAAGCGCTAATGAAATCATAAAAAAAATTCCATATGAAAATCACAAAAAGAAAAATTATACTACAAAATTTTCTTGTTTAATTAACTAAGCCATAATAGTGCCAAAATGAAAATATTTCACAAATAAATTGACGAGGAATATAAAATATCTGTTACATATTTTAAAATGTCTTTTTCTGAAGTTTGTTTTGCATTTATATTTTATGGTTTTTTTCAGTCCTATCCTTCTTATTTTAGAGTCATTGCTTACACCTTTCTCATAAAGTAGATATATATATATATATATATGTTTTTTTGTTAATGTCCAAATTTTTTTAAATTGCCGATTCTCATGTGGATTGCTTATTTTCTTAAACGCGGATTTTAACTTGGTCAACTTTTTACTTTCGTGCTAAGTTCTAATATTATATTGAATTAGTGATTAAGCTAAAAGTTTAAATTGATAGATAATAAATTAAATATATATATATATATATATGATGCTCTAATATAATTCACCTAAATTTGGATTTACATGGCACACAGCATGGATCATTACTTACATGTTGGATGATTATGTGACGAAAAAGCACAAGAATTTTTTAGAATCCATAAAATAATTCCCTAGAAAGTTTCTAAAACCCTCTAGAATTGGAAGATTTATCAAGAATAATTTAGAGTCCTAGTATTTATGGAATGTATGTAGTAGATGTAAGATTGAACTAATTCCCATCATCCATTATGGAGATATCTTTATATAATAGAAATCATTTTATTTGTATAATTCATCCAATAATTAAGTAGTAAATAATTTTTCTCAAATCTTTTGTTATATCTTGCATTATATTTTACCCGGATTAGTTTTTTAATGCATGAAAACTTAATTTAATTAAAGGAAGTGAAGTTGTAGAATTTTTATCCAAACACTATTTTCAAAATAAAAATAATAATGGCAAATCTTTTTTAAAAAGAAATACTAAAATGCTAATCTTGTCTTTAGCAAATGCGAGATTACCCATATTTTTAAAAAAAATTAAATTACCAAAATTTTCTGTCAGAATAAGAATCACATCACGAAGTAAATCTTGACAGAATTTGTGAAACGCGGGATTGATTTTGTTTTTCTCTTTTCGGTTTACCAAACACGAGATTTATGTAGATTTTAACAAAATATCAAATTTTCGCTTGTGAATATTCACTTTCTGAAACAAAAATGATCTAATTTGTATGAATTTTGGCTATTTCGTATTATATTATACAAGTTGAAGCTAAACTAACCCTATCAAGTTAAATTTAAACTTTCGTAAGTATATGTATACACATAATGTTAATATGAATATGTTCTAATTTGTACAGAAGATCTAAATTATATATCCAAATTTGTTTTTGTCTACATTGACACATTGTAATTTTTGGTGCTATATTATTAGTAAAATTATTTATGGGAGTAAACTCACATTTTCTAAAAGCATAATTTTGAGTTCGAAATACATAATCTTATATTATCAGGTTACTCATTAAAAAATCAACACTATCAAATTGAAGTCAAGCAAAAGAATTTGTAATGTGAGAGTATCGTTTGGTTAAAAGTCACAGAATCTCGCTTTTGTCAAAAGCGAGATTTAATCTCGCGTTGACAAAGTCTACATTCTGGAATCCTCTCAAAAGTTTACGGTGTGATATTGTCCAATATAGGTAAAAATCCGAAATTGTGAGTTAGGATAAGACGATATGCTTAAGAAAGTTAAAATCTTGGATACATAGAACCATAACGTTGACCCTTAAATAATTATGTTAGTACTACATATATAAAATTAGTAAGACTTTACTTACTTGGGTTTTCCAACTAGCTTATGTGTCGAATGTTCTTTTTAACTTTGTACCAATTATTTTTCTACCAAATTTTCCTCTTTTTTTTGCATCACATTCAGAATTTGTTCAGTTATAGCATGTTACACTTAATTGAATAAACTATAAAAATATTACATATGCAATTATTTTATTTACATTATTGACTAATTAAAAAAGCAATAATAATATTAAATATTTATTATTAAATAAAAATTTCAAAATTTCTTTATGCATGTAATATAATTGCCATTTTGAAATTTGAATAAATTAATATTTAATCTTTTATTATATTATCAGCGTATAAATTGTATTTATAAAATATAAGGACTAATATGTAATTTTGACATGTCAATATGTATATTGGGAGAATGTGAAAAATTGTACGAG
>JAYMTB010000271.1:0-15997 GCA_036897585.1 Francoa sonchifolia | reverse complement strand
ACTAATTTTGAAGACCAAGAACCGCTAGATCGAAAGATTTTGAAGCTAATCATAGATTTAGGTACGCTTCCGCATACAGTCTATTTCTTGATGGTTTAACATGATAGGTCTTGCCTTGATGATAGTTTTCATCAACAAAGGAAATATAAATTCCAACAGATAGGTGATCAACACACCTACGTATGCGGGGCCACCCCCAGATAATAAAAGTATTGAATAATGTTTACAAACACCAATTCGGTTTCATATAGATTGGAATCCCTCTTAATACTGTCACCGAGGTTGAAACACTTCTAGTGAAACCAGAAACAAGCTCCCCTTGTTTCCCACACCTTTGTCCCGAAGGTAAAAATAGCTTATCTCCCAAAAAAGATGATGCACAATCAAAAAGTAGTAACAATGACACTGTTCCTCCTTGAAAATAAGTTGATCTTTAACAGTCCAAGGAAAAATACAAACACGCTGAAAGTTCTTCCATTTATCAGGTCATCATCGTTATAATTTACAGCGCACTTGGTTGATAAAAATATTTCCATTATATAGGAAAGTTTGTCAAGTAAAATCTTCAATCAAATTAAAATTGAAAACTCCTACACAAAAATATTAGTTTTCTTAAAAGTGACTTAATGAAATATTTCCTTAAAAAAATGACAAAATTATACCGTGATATCTAGTTTACAAAATTACGAATATCTCGTGTGATTCTTTGTTGTATATATTATATCAAAGTATCTCGCGAATTTTTGATGCCCTTACCCTATCAAAATATCTATTGCGGAAGCACATTCAAAATTGTCAATATGATGTCAGACAGAGTGTTACACCAAATATGTTATAAGAATCTCTCCCTTTGGCATTTTTGACAAAATCATCCAAGCAGCGAAATGGATCACTCAAACAAAATGATACACTGCATAGTAGGAATTTCAGTTTAGTATTTTCTTGAACAAGATTAAACATTTTTTAACAGTTATTTACAAATGTGTTTTATATTAATTTTTGAAAACATTTTCTAAATTTTTTAAAAAGCTACAACAATAATATCAACTGCAATTAATGCCACAATTAATTTACATGAATTGGATTTTATTGGGTTGACAAATTAAAGAATTACTTGGAATGTGGTTTATGGGAGCATAAAAATTAGGGTTAATTGCACTTATAAAATTATATACACCATTAGTATAGTAATAATTTTGAATTTAGACCTTTTGCATGTTAGAAATATTTATATAAATATTCATTTACTTTATTTAATAATTTATTTTCTATTTGCACCTTCAAATAATATTACATAAGTGTCTATGCTCTTACCTTTTTTTCTTCTCCATAAATTATAAAAGACCTAATATTCTTTTTATACAATTCTTTTTCCTTTGCATAAGTCCTGTTTTCCATGCTAATTGTCATTCTAGTATGTTACATGTTTTTTGACTTTTTACACTATCCCTTTTCGAAATAATAATGTATATTATTTGGAGGTTCTGATGTAGACTCAGGTTAGATTTTTAATATTTTTTTAATTAATTTCTCGAAATATGAGGAACTAGCTTGAAGGTTTATAATATGAGACTGAGATAATAGAGTTTAGGAATTCTAAATCAAAAAATAATTAGGAAGATATTGATCTTCTTACTGATTCTAGTAAACCCACTAGTTGATGATCATTAGTACTAGGCCAGCGCAGTTGTCAAATTGTAAAAATTTGGATCATTACAGTTAATTGCTCTATACATTCTTAAAATAATTCCTTTATTTAACACAAAATAACAATGTTTTACAAATTCTCAAAGTATGGCCCAATTGAATTGACGGCTAAAAAGCCTAGTAACCCTAATTTCATTTGGACCTATTCAAAGCATTCATCATAGTAGGATTAACAACACTAAACCCTCCATCAACAACAAGATTAAGTCCACTAACATAATTAGCTTCATCACTAGCCAAATAAAGCGCAGCTCTAGCTACATCCATAGACCTTAGAATTTCTCCTTTCAGATTACCCATCTGGCTCAGTGCGGCCTCTGCATATGGTATATTAACATTGTCAATATCCTCCATCCCCATGCCGGTTATGAGCCCAAAAGGTGACACACAATTCACTCTTACCCCATGTTGCCCTAGCTCAGCAGTCAAGGTCTTGGCTAACCCTAATATTCCATGCTTGGAGGCTGCATAGGCTGGGGTGGATAGCCCTGCAATAGATGTACATGCACTAGCTGTAAATAATATGACACCCTTTTTTTGTGGCACCATAATTCTGGCTGCATGTTTGGCACCAAGAAATGATCCAACCATGTTAACCCTAAGAATTCTTTCTAGGTCACATTTTGGGGTGTCTAAAACACTTCCATGTGTACGATCCAAAATTCCCGCGTTATTGTACATTATGTCAAGTTTTCCATACTTAGCGACTGTCGAGGTTTATAATGTCATCTTCGTCTGTTACATCGCAATGAATGTAGAATACATTTTCACCTAGTTTTTTCACCATGGTTTGGCCTAGGTCATCTTGGATATCGGCTATAATGACTTTTGCGCCATTCTGTTGAAATAGTTGAGTGCTACTAGCTCCAATACCACTTGCTCCTCCAGTGATAATCGCCACCTTGCCTTCTAATCTGCAAATAAAATTATACTCGGTGAAAATGACTCTCACTTTTTTGAAATATGTATTTCAGATTTCATAAAAATAGATAATCAAAAGGAAGAATAAAATATTTTTTAAAATTTCAATTAAAATGCTACTACTACATCTGAATTATTGCTAATAGTATGAGAGTAAACTGAATAATCCTACAAAAATATATAGTTACCTTTTGGAAGCTATAAGACTCATCTTTCTTTCTTAGAAATTTAATGGAACAAAAGTATGGAGGTGGCTTAGGTTAATCCTTCATCAATGTTCAAGTATTTATAGGTTTTAAGGTACAAAAAAAATTGAAAATAGGAAATTCGTTTTATATTATTAATAATGGTCAATAACCTAATTGCAATTTGGAAATTTAATGTTGTATTGAAAAAATTGTCACATATAGCCCATGTGTAGGAAAATATTTCCTCTTTTATGTCTCAAAAGTCATGAATTTTATTGATCCATATCATTGATTTGTTTTAAACTTACAATTCATTTGTCCCATTTTAATGTTTATTTGCATATATTTTGAATCGTTAATCAGTAAAATTTATATTACGAGAGCTCTTTTATTTGTGTTGTTGATTATCACGTGATAGAAACAACTGTTCAATTTATTATCTTTGTTATGAATAATAATTATTTTAATTTTGACATCTAATTAACTGGTTAGTTATAAAAATATGGGAAAAGTATTTGATTTGTTTGGAGAATAAATTAAAATGGGCTTCGTAAGAAATAAGATTCATTCGGTGGAGCTAACTAATGAGTCAAACATCAACAACTTTCCGACCAAATTAATATCAATACAAAAATGCAACGCATAATATTCTCTATTAAATAAAAAGTCACTTCAATTTGAAAACAAAAAAAGAAGAAGATTTTATTGTATATTCTAAGTTTGGTTGGAATGCAAACAATTCTTTTCTTTTAGTTGCAATTAAATCAAACAATTTCAGTTCAATCTACCCAGTTAAGTTGTAGTTTGGAATTGTAAGAGATTGGACTCAGTTGGATTTTAAATTACGAATTCTTGATTCCAAACAAAAACCAATACTTTTTTTTTTCTAGATTTTAACCAGCCTTATGTTTACCAAAAATCAAACTGAACCAAAAATAGCGAAATCATTTTCACAAATAAATTTTTTTTGTCGTAGTAGAAAATTATAATTGACTTACCTATGACAATGAATAATAGATGGTTAATTTGTTTTTAGTAAGTTTGAACACTTTTGTATTATTTTCAAATATGTTTACTTTTGTGACTACTACTACTGCCAACTATTTAATATGGCTAACACTGTTATTAATGTCCAAATTTCCATGAAAATATTTAAATAAAATCATTTTTTAAGTCATTGGTCTCAATTCTCTAGAAGTATAAAGACAACTCATTTATTGTTTTGCAATATTATATAAACTAATCCATAATATAAAATACAAAAATGAAAGGTAAAAATTTTATGTAAGAAGCTAAACTTTTTACGCTATTTAGTATCTATGGCTCAATATGTATATCAACAATTGTAAATTTTGAGGCCGGCATAATTAAAAGTTTCACCAAACATTAACCGTTGAAAATTAAGAAGAGATTATAAGTTTGAACATAAGGGTTCAGAATTAATAGGTAATAAACTCAATACTCTAAGGTCTCATTTAATCATCATAATAATTTTGTTTCTGAATTTTTTTTTCTTGGGTGGAATAATAATTTAATTGATTTAGTATCTAATTGTTTTTTCTAATGAATTTTCACATTTAATAAGACATTTTTTTTGATTGAATGTGTGACATGAGAAATTATAATTGACCGAAACTTAGAAAAATTTATGTATATAATAATAGAATTTTCTAAAAGTATCTTTCTAGAAAAGTATGATTTTATGTAGGAAAATATAGAACACGCGATATTTTTCAAACACTAGTCTTTTTCATCACGAGAGAGAAAAAATAATGTTTTAAACTTAAAGTTCAAACTAAAATTAATGTTCATTTTCAAGGTGACTTATAGATATACGAGTGTGAAATGAATGGTTAAAATAGGTTGATTTTAGTTGAACAAATTCAAACTCGAAAAGAATGTAGCAAAAGCAATCATTTTTCCATAACCTTTTGAAATCTCATAATTTCTCATCTATTGCCAAGTTTATTGACCACTACTATACTATATAATTAATAATAAATGTGGATTATTTTAGTCCCTATAAATAAAATTACATTATTTCAATAAAGCCTCATTTAACTTTAATTTCAGTAAAAAAATTGACATAGTAAGAAAAAAAAATAAAAAAAAAACTTGACTGTGTTTTGATATCTATGGAGGGGTCACTTGACCCGATTTAATGATGTGTCAAATCCGAACCAATTTGCCATTTATTTGTTTTAACATGAAAGGACCAACTTAAGGTAAAAATAACTTGAGCTAATATATGTATGTATATACTATGTTAGCATACATTAGAGCGACTTGGCGAGCATTGCTTGTGTGGACGATGATCTGGCGATAACGCTCTAGAAAGATACTTAATATTTCATGAAAGATGCTCTAATAAGTCAATCTTAGCTATTGTTAGTAAATGCCTTTTTTCTGGGACGGGCCGGACAGTCGTCTAATCCGGATTAATGGGCCCAAGACCAAGAACAGGTTTAGACAGACGCTTTGGTCAACTACCGGCGCCTCGCTCGAAAAGTAAAGTCGGACAAAGCATTGCAACATGAGCGCCATGTCAGTTGAGGGAATATTAAAAGTTACTTGGCATGACGGCTTGAGGAAAGAGGTACATTCAGAGGGACAATGCGACGTCTCCAAAGGTAGGAAGGTCGCTCTGTCACTTCGAACTCATTATGACTTGAAAAAAGCTTAAGTGTGCAGATATCATCCTAAAGACTCTGGTTATCCAAAAAAAGACAAACGTCCTCATGTTGTAGACTTGAAAGAAGCTTAAGTGTGCAGATATGATCCTAGAGACCCTGGTTATCCAAAAAAAGACAAACGTCCTCATGTTGTCCGTGTGCCACGTAGTCCATGTAACACAGACGCCCCGTAGTTTGTGAGGCGGGCACATGACAGATAGATCATGAGTCACCATTTCACCTATTTTTATCCTAAAACAAACACTTGACTAATGAATCGTGAGTCATTATTCCACTTTTATAAAATTTACTATAAATAGTTCCAATCACCTCACGAAAAGGGGTAATGACATTAACTACGAAGAATCCAATTTACCACTTTTAGCAAACATTCAATTACCCTCTTTAAAACCAGAGTCTTTAAGGATCTGTTAAACATTTAATTGTAAGGATTTGTTACTCCTAGTTTTTAGCAAGATTATAATTGGTCATTTACTCTCACCCTATAAATCAATTGCTCTTTTGACCTTAATATAATCAGTACGTTTCCTTTGGTCCTAATTTGACCGACACCCTACAGAATCTACCGGCTACAAACAACTATTAATTGTATTGGTGCTTTAGTATAAATAGCATCCTCTCATTTGTAATTTTTGTTCAAGAGTTGAGTAATACATTCTATTCTCTAAAGTTTGTGTCTTTCTTTACTTACTTGTTCAATTTCGGTTTGGTTCTTATTAACTTAACAAAGTGCAAGGGAGTTTGAGACCAAAGAAGCTAGCTTAAGGAAGCTAATTCCGTGATAGTTGGTATCAAATCAACAATCTAATTTTTCTAATTAGTTTTTGATAAAAAGTATTTTTTTTTATTGTAATTTTGATTAATAAGTAGAAAATACTCCAAATCGTTCGAAGCTAAAAGTAGAATGTCGATAATATCCATTTCAACTCCTAGGCCAATCCGTTGGGATTTATTAGAAATCAATTTAATTCAATAACCATGCATATAATAAACGATTCCAATTAGAGCTATACATATAAATATCTAAATAGCCTCAAGATTATACTGAATAATACAAAATATCTTAAATTTGAACATATTTGAGAAAAACTACGATCAATTTTTTTTTCTTAAGTTTGTACTATTATAGGATATGATATATTGAGTTACAGATAATATAACCTAATATCATATCTGACAAAAAAAAAAAATCAATCGTATTTCTTTTCGAAATATAAATCCAACCAATAACTAAATCATATGAAACATACATCTCTCATTTCACACGCAATACTTACGAATAAACTCGATACGACTAAGTAAATCCAAAAAGATGTTAAAAAAAAATTGATATAAGAGGGTGACATATTAGTAAGTGGCACATACTTTACAATAACAAAGTACAAAACAATGGTCATTGGAGTGAGTGAAAAAAATAAAAATTTATCAAAATTTTCACAAAGGGTTTCTTCTTGTAACCTTGCAATTATGAATTTCCTCACATAAAAGAAAAAGGAATAGTTCCTCTCATATAATTCCAACAAACAAGTCCAATATAAAGTAGCCTTAATTTGTGGATAGGTTACCCTACAATAAAAAAACAGAACCTTTTAAAATCTAATGTCAATTTCAAACCTATATTTAATCATAATGCTTTATGTCACAAAGGACTTGTGTCTTTCCCATTCTATGCCACAATCCAATTCCATAAGACAAATATGTAAAGATTTAAATTTTCATCATCTGATTTTGCTTTTGGTTGGTCCATTGTTACTTTATTATCCAAGAAGGAAACATTGTAAGATGCAATGGATTTGATGATAAATTTGTTTTTTTCTTTTATAATTTTTTTTCTCCTGTTTTTAGTTCAAGATATTCGACAACAGTTAAGTTCAATCCTAAAAATACATAATTTTAAAATAGCAAACCATAAAAACTTGATTTGAAGCCATAAATTCTATGATCCACCCTAAATTCATATGAATCATAAGACATAGTTTTAAGAACCAAAATTAAAAAATATTGATGTAGGGACGGGAACGAAGGTAAATTTCAAGTTGATACTAAAATTTTCAATTAAATTTAATTGTGAGAATTAGCTATAATAAACAAAATGCAACCTATACATAATGTACATAATCGTTGGTACGCAATTAGAAGGAAAATATAATTTATGATAAATCAAGTACCTAATCGAATTTGAATTCGTGGAGTTAAACAAAATCTATTAATTTTTGCATTTAATGAAACTATTAACCCAAAAGGAATAAAAAGGACACACCAAAATGTAAATGGAAGCTAAAAAAGAAAAGTGTTTGGAAATTGGAAGTATGCAAACAACACCACTGCTTATATAAACAATAAACTAGTTTGCATAACCCTATATAACATTTCATTGTTTCCATTTCTTTATTTTGGAATCTTTCTTTTGCCCATTTCCCCTCTCCCTTGATACCTTCAAACCAACAAAAATCCATTTTTCTTTCTCGGTTCTCGTATAATTCATTTTTATTATTAACAATCTCATTTTCTATATTTCTTTTTGAATATAAATGATACTTTTTTTATCGAAACATAAAATTTTCACTTGTATTATTACAAATACCAAACAATTGAAAAAACAGATACTGAGAGTAAGAAAACTCAAACACCCTCCCAATGTTTAATCTTAACGTTATATAACCCACATTTTCGAACAATATAATAAATTATTTTATGTTTGTCTTACAATTCAGTTCAATATTGACTTTAAGACACTTATGCACATACTTTTAAACAAATTACATTTAAAAAATTAATTGTTTTAAAAAATCAGTTTGAAAATTCAAGAATCATTCTTACCATCTCAAATATTGGTTTATATATCTACTTTCGAAATTTTAACTTAATTTATAACATAAAAAAAAATGTGAACGTTAGTAAAAACAACTTAACCAAAAGTTTCACCTACAAATACACTTTTCCACTCTCTCACAAACCCTCATTTCCTCACTACCAAATAAAAATGGACCTCCGCCGCCGCCACCACCACCGAAGTTTCCGGCGAACCACCATTTCAACCCTACAAAAGAAACCCAATTTCCACATCAATGACCACATTGACATTCTAATCGAAATCCTCACAAAACTCGACGACCGGTCACTCGGCGCTGCCGCCTGCGTCTGCCGTCTTTGGTGCACCATTGCCCGGAACGATTCTCTCTGGGAAAATCTTTGTTTCCGCCACCTATCTCCGCCGCCGACCGCCGTCCGTCCGGTAGTGCTCGCCCTCGGCGGCTACAAAAAGCTATACATGATTTGTGTTCGGCCGGTACTGAGTCGACTCGGTGGGTTATGCGGCGGTGACTCGGAGCGAGTCAACCGAGTTTGGACTCGAAACGAGTTAGAACTGTCGCTTTCGTTGTTTTGTGTTGATTATTACGAGAGATTGGGTGATGCGTCGACATCGTCGCTCATGTTCCTCTGTAAACCCGTGAACGGTTGATGTGTTTGAGTTTTACTGATTTGAGCTGATCGACAAGTTTTCAAGGCCGTTGGAATTGCGTGTAGTGACGTCTTATGAAAAGCAGAGAAGTTTATTTTATTAGTTAATTCTTGTAATGAAAAATATTCAAATTTATTTAGAAATTAATAAAAATGTATTTCTTTTTTCTACTGTTTTATTGAATTTTCTTTTAATAAACCTCTTTAGCTTTAGCTTGCCACTCATTCATATATGAATATAATTTTTTAATTACAAAACTAAACAATAATATTCAACAAATTCAAATTACAAAAATATATATATATATATAATTGAACGGGCTAGGCCCACAAGGAAAGAGAGTAATTTGGACTTCACTAATAAACATTGGGCCCATTGCTGGGCTCATGGAAGAAGGTAGGATAAAATAATTTTTGTTTTTATATTTTGAGTGACAATTATATATCTATGTTAAAATATAATATATATTTATAGGCCTTAATATCCTATGAATTAATAGTAATTGGTATATAATTAAATAATGAGAAAAAAAAAGGAGAAAATCCAACCAATAGCACTTAATCAAGTTTTATTTTTCATAGTGGTGTGAATTTTGTCTCATATTTTTTGTATCCTAATAATTTATCCTATTGGGCTATCATCCGAGAACTAAAAAATTTCTTAACAAAAAAAATAAATGCACGAATAACGTTACACATCCCATAGAATGTAGTATTTTTATCTCCCCACCCTTCTTCATCTCTGTACCTGAAACCTCTTACCGGATGACAAAAGATTACAAAACATGTTACTCAAATATGGTCTAATTTTGTAACTTTATTCCATAATTTGCTAAATGGGTCAGGTTTTGATGGGATCTATTTGAGCATGAACATTCCAATCACCGCATCCATATGACTTGTCAGTTTCATCACCAAATCTACCTACATTATCTATATGGGCATGATGGCCAATGGACTAGTTACTAGTGTAATATTAAAAGAAAAATGAAAAAATCAAATTCCCCTTTGGTAGTGAATTTAAGGTAACCAAAATTAGTACTATTTCAAGAAACTTAATGTTAATGTTTTTGTAAAAAAACTCTACTTAGTAGCGTGTTAAGTAACAAAATCTAAGAATCAATTCACTTTTTCCAAAGGTAATATAGTCATAAAGACCGGTGATAACTTTCTTACATATAATTATCACTATAAAAGATTAATTCACTCAAAAAATAATACAATCATAAATACATATAATCAATTTTATATTGATTTTTCTCGCATATAATTATCACCATCAAAAAATTGAAACCGTCGAAAGATAAATACAGTCAAAAACACTAGCAACAATTTCTATACCGACTTTTAGCGTTATATAATTTCACCGCTTAAAAATTCAATGATCAGTCAAAAAATAATTCAACTTTTGTACAAATTTTTGTCGTATATAATTTCTTCTCACGAGATTAATTCGTGACCAAATACATCACAAACATGTCGTATCTATAACCGTAATATTTTGGTGGCAAAGGACTAAACCTTTTGTAACGCTAGAAATTTCATTTCGATATAAATTCAATTAATATAGTCCAATTTTCTTACCTATTACCAAACAAAAACCCTAAACCATAATTAACCTTATTATATAAAAAAAAATAATTAAAAAAAAGGTACTGTGCGCATTACTCCTCATGGCGCACATTAGCATTCTCAACTATTAATTAATATTAATACCATTTATTTTCACTGAATTATCATTTTTATTTTGCTAAAAAAAATATTCTCCATTTCTCATCTCCGATCGACGGGATCTTCATCAATTCACCGCCGTTTCGCCGGAGTTGAAGTTTCCATTGAGCTTCAGGAAGTCTAATTATCATCGATTTTGTATGTAAGTAAGAGATTAGCTGCTCATCAGTTTGTGTATTGAAGTGTACTGGTAATGTTTGTGTTTACTGTTTACAGTACAGTTCATCGAGATTTGAAAATTAGTTCATCTTGATTTTCTCACAGATTTTAACTTCACGTGGCGATCTGGTGCTGCTTCAGTTTAATTTCTGCTTAAATCTCAGTGAGTTTGTTTTTTTTTGTTTTTGATGAAATTAGGGTATTTTTGTTGGTTTTGAGCTTGTTGTGGAGTTGAATTTTGTTTGTTGTTTATTTTTGAGCTGCAATTGTGGTCATACTTGTGTTTTGATTTGGAAATTTTTGGTTAATTTTTGAAAAACTGGAGATGGAGTTAATGAAATTTGAAGATTTATGCTTATATGGTTTGGTTTATAAGAAGAAGTGAAGTTAAATCTGTTAAATGATGCGAAAATGTGCAATTGAGCTGGTTTGAGTAAAATTGAGCTTGAGTTGGAAATTAAGTAGATTTTTCCATTTGCATTCAGATGTGTTATGAAATTGGTTTTAGTAGCCTAAGGAAAATGTGAGAGATTTTTTCTTTCTTGCCTTTTATTTTTATTTGAACTATAATGTGGTGTTTTGTTGCTGAGAAAGTATAGAAAACAAGAGAGAATTAATTTAAAGAGTTTTTTAACTAGTATTGTGTATGCATTCAAATAGGGGAATATGTTAATTGTTAGAGAAGTTTAATGGATTAGTGTTTGATTAGCTTGTTTTTCATTTAACCCAAGGATGAAATTTTTGTCTTCTGTGCCAAGAAATTATTTCTGGCATATACAATTTCATTTCTCTGAAAAACAGAACTACTTGCTGAATTTAAAGAAGTTGCTTTTTTACTTCAATGTCATGTTTCTTAGGGAAATCATTTGAAGTGTGCAATAAATATGATCTCCTACTGTTGGCAGACATGAAGATGTGGTCATGTGAAGAATTGGGCTTTTTGTGTGGTTAGGCATGTCAGGCTGGTCATAACTTTTGCTTGAAGAGTTTGTTTTGAATTAATTTGAATTTACACATGGAGCCAAACAAAGATGAAGCTCTTAAAGCTAAAGAGATTGCCGAGAAGAGATTTTCTGAGAAAGACTTTTTGGGTGCAAAAAATTATGCATTAAAGGCTAAATCACTCTATCCCGAACTGGAGGGTATATCTAATATGGTGGCCACTTTTGATGTATATGCTGCTTCAAAGGTGAAACATAACAGTATAATGGATTACTATTCAATTCTTGGATTGAAGCCATCTTCAGATCAAGCCACTGTGAAAAAACAGTATAAGAAAATGGCTGTTTTGCTTCACCCTGATAAAAACAAAACAGTGGGAGCTGATGGGGCATTTAAGCTTGTCTCTGAAGCATGGACCGGGATATTGGATAATTTTAAGAAAAACTCTTCTGATTCCAAGGTAAACAAGAAACCATCGCCTGGGGCTGTTCAGACAAACACTGGTGGAGTCACAGGTTACAACAGTTGTGCGAATTCTTCAACCTCTCATGTTAGACTAGATACTTTCTGGACTGTATGCACCTCCTGTAAGGTTCAGTACGAGTATCTCCGAAAGTATGTGAACAAGAGACTTTCCTGTAAGAACTGCCGTGCTACTTTCATTGCTGTGGAAACTGGGACTGCCCCAGCCAATGGTTCATTTCCTTACTGCTCTTGGTCACATGTACCAGGTAATGGATATGGAAGCCATGGATTTGATGGGGTTACATATGTCCCTACAAATCATGCATTTACTGCAGTCTCTGGATTTCATTCAGGACATGGTTATGAATATGTTTCAAATGTGTCGTATCAGTGGACTTCACTGCCTGGAAATTCTGCTGGAACTATTAGTTCCAATGGATCTTCTACTAAATCTACTAACATTGTTTATCAGGCGAATGGAAATATTAATACAATAGAAGCAAAGGACAAATCTGGAACCAATGGGAAACGTTCTATAAAAGCTTCTGTTTCTATAATGGGTTCAAATGAACCATCAGCAACCAAGGCTGGTAGACCTGATAAAAGGAGAAAGACTGTCGTGGGAGCCAGTTTGAGGAATGGGAATGAAATGGAATCAAAATCTTCTTCAGAAGCAAGATTGCCTAATGGGCATGCAAGAACTGAGCACGGAATTTCCTGTGAACTTGCAAATACGCGTTCCTCAATTGCACCTACATTTGATGTGAGAAAGATGTTGATTAACAAGGCAACAACAGAAATCCGGAAAAAATTGGAAGAACTGAAGAAGGCGCCATCAGTTGCATCTACTTCTGCAGCAGTAGCTAAGAAAATTGATCAATCAAGAGGATCTCAGGAAGCACCTAAAAGACCAGGTTCTATGGTTTCTGCTCAACAATCAGAAGCAAAGAAAACTGCGCCACTCTCAATAACAGTTCCGGACCCGGACTTCCATGATTTTGACAAGGATAGATCAGAGGAGTGCTTCAAGCCAAAGCAAATATGGGCTTTATACGATGAAGGTGATGGTATGCCTCGCTTATATTGTCTGATTCGCCAGGTTATCTCAGTTAAACCATTTAAGGTTCATATCACTTATTTGAACTCTAAAACTGATAGCGAATTTGGGTCAGTGAATTGGTTGAATTCCGGGTTTACCAAATCTTGTGGGAGTTTCAGGGCTTGGAACTCTGATGTCGTTGAACAAGTCAACATTTTTTCTCATTTACTGAGTCAAGAGAAGGCTGGCAGGGGAGGTTGTGTACGAATTTACCCGAGAAGTGGAGACATATGGGCTGTTTATCGGAATTGGTCACCAGATTGGAACAGATCAACCCCAGTTGAAGTCCGGTATCAGTATGAGATGGTGGAGGTTCTCGATAACTACTCTGAAGAGCTTGGCGTGTGGGTTACTCCCCTTTTGAAATTGGCAGGCTACAAGACGGTATATCAAAGGACTACGAACCAGAATGCCGTTCAACTGATTCCCAGAAGAGAGATGATGCGATTTTCACATCAGGTTCCATCTTGTTTACTTAATGAAGTGACTAACGCAAATGGGTGTTGGGATCTAGATCCAGCTGCGACTCCTGATGATCTGCTTCACGCTGTAGCGGAAGAAGCAAAGGCTTAATATAATCAAGCGGGAAAGTGACATTGGTTTGAGTTCATTTTCTCATATAGAAAATTAGAGTCTAACTGTACAAAATGTTTCCCAGATCATTAGAAAGCCAATGCAACATTAACCAGACGAATTTAGAGAGGGGGGCAATTTCGGCTGCATTACTTGTTTGTGACTTTTAAAAGTGATTCAGTAATGACTGGTTGTCCATTGTTGTTGTAACATCTATGTAGAAGTTGTATGAGGAATTTTATATCAATGCCAAAGGTTCTCAAGCCTCGATACAATATATCTATGTATCACCAATATGTAAACTATGTCGAGTCAATGTTCATTGGATAGCATCTGTATTAGATGTGTTTAATTATTGTTTACAGCTGAAAAGTTCGCTCTTGGAATGCGAAGATCAGCCTGATGTAATGGTTGGCTCTGCAATCTCAGATGGGTGCAGGTACTCATTCTTATCGTTCTTCATTATCTGCGCATAACTTTTTTCCTGTGGATGCTCATTTTGTATAGCTTATAGTTTAACGCTTGTATTCAGCAGGCATGATAATTGGCAAGAATGTATTGAGTCTCATCATAACGTACAAGTTCCTCCTGATACTTGGCGTAAAATACGAATGATAGTCATATGGCCTGTGACCCCCAACATTTTCCAGTGTTGAGGTATTTGTGACTTCTAATTTATTTCCTCGGTGTCTAACATGTGCAGATGGCGATATGTTTTACCCTCACAGTCTGCATGTATTAGACCCGCATGCAGGTACTAAAACTTTCAATACTCCGTACTTAAATTCACAATTAATAGAATCGTATCGTGGTGATTATTCGGAGAATTCTATAAATTTCATTTGTAATGTGAACTTGAGAACGAACATATAAGACACAATTTCGAAATTTGAATTTAAATTCAGCCCATTTAACCTAAAAACTATGTCAAACCTTATAATTTGGAGATATGTCTTAATGTATGAGATTACAATAAATAAAAAATGAATAACAAATTTTTGATTCATCTTTCCTCAATTCACTTTCCATAAGAAAAGAAGCAAATAAAAATTGAGAGAGTGGTAGTGTTTAGATTAAGGAATAAGGTCGTAGTTGCAAGAATTATAACCTGCATCAAAAACGAAACATCAGTCCAATTAATTTAATGTTTGAGTCCATCACTTAGGTCGGAATATAAATTAAATATCATTATTATGATTATTTTAAATTCAAATAAGGTTGATTGGACTGACATGACACTTTTTTTTTCAGATCTCACTTTTCTATTATATAAAAATATAATTTCAAACAAAATACTAAATCTAAGTTTGTCCAATGCTTTCATCTTCTTTTCCTATTTCTAATTAATACGCTCTCATCAACACATTGTGCAGTATACACTCTCAAATATCTGATTTTGTATTACTTAATACTTAATAATTCAAAATCTTACTTTTCTTTTTTATCTTAAAATTAATATATTGATATTTTAATTTATAGTAATTAAATTTATTTGTCTATTAAAATTCCTTACTTCAACTCCCCTAAGAAAAATATTTCAAGTTGGTCACATTTTCTCTAATGAAATCGAAATTTCAATGAATTATATTAAAGATGAAGTAAAGAACTTACTAGGATCAAGTTCAGTAATCAAAGCAGCTCCATGAAAATAGCAAGATCCTCCAATGTTCTTAAACTTTTGATAATAATCATTGAATGCATATGAAGCATGTGCTAATAATGTGTTTGGTAAAAAGCAAGTTTGATTTTCTTGAATTTTGGTGCAATTTGCTCCTCCTTTTCCACATACCCAATTCAAAGCTCCTTCTAATTCATCATCTGGTGTTTGTTCATCAGCTATGCACCATTGCTCAAATTCTCCATTTGCTGCATCAATTTATGTAGTTTGATTAGTAATAATGGAAATTGGAAGACATATTTTTAGTGGGTTCTGTTTTGTTTACCTGAATTTTTTGGATTTGTGGAGAAAATTAGGAGTGGAACCAAAATCCTAACCAAAATGCTACACATTTTGAGAGAGAGAGAGAGAGAGAGGGAAGTGACTTGCAGGGATAAGG
>JAYMTB010000270.1:0-15998 GCA_036897585.1 Francoa sonchifolia | reverse complement strand
AAAAGTGATTTTGATGGGGTTAGGAGATTGTGGTGCTATGGTTGCCTTTGATTTCTACTCCATTTTGTTATACGATGGATAACATATTTGGAATTTTAATGGACACGTGTCTCTTCGGAAAAACGACATGTCGTTTTTGGCATTAACACCCACAAGTTTTATACTACAACTCGAGTCGAGTTTAAATCTTCATACTAAAATTTGATTCCAACTCCATCTTCGTTTTATTATTCCAGTAATTTGAATTTGATTCTTTATTAGGCAATTTTTGCTTCAGCTGTGGAGGAATTAATCATACAAAAAGTGAATGCTCAGAACCAATTTCATCCTAGGCTAATTATTTCGACAGTCAGCTCCGGGTGGATGGTGGATGGTGGATGGTGGATGAAAGAGATCTAATCAATCTAAAATTGAAAAGATATGAGATGCTAAACAAAAATTGGGTCCAAGAACCTATCTCCTTACTGTAAATCAAGCAATAATCTTGGGTCCTGTTGGGGCGATCGAAGATTTGCCGGCCAGAAGAAAATCACGTCAAGGAAAGGGTGATATTTAGCAAAGGTGGTGCAGGATAGCAAAATCACGGGAGAGGTTGGGCAAATGACAAACAAAGGTGTGGGGTTCAAATGTAGCTTAGGCTCTCGTCTTATTTGTTCATTCTAGGAGCTTAGGTTTGTTGAGACTTTTTCTTAGGAGTATAAATGGTGTCAAAATTTCGAGGAATTGTCCTCACATTTAATGTTTGCGGATGATCTCTGTTTGTAACTGGTAGATTTCTAATGGGTGCGGCTTTTATCAGAATCAAGGAAAACATCAATGAATTATCGGATCGGGTTTTATCAGGATCAAGGAAAATATCAATGAATCATCGGACCGGAAAACGGATATCGGATAACAGGAGTGAGAAAAAAGAACCGGCTATATTGCAGAAAGAACCTCGAATAACAGCTCTCTCTCACATGTATGTTGGCTCAATTTATCGGATTCTTTTTCTTGTCCTATATTTTTTTGTTGTCTGTGTTTTTTGTTGTGTTTGTCATCTCCCCTATTTGATTTTGTTAAAAAATAATATTTATAGCATTTATTTTGAGTATTTGTCACGTGTCCTCCATGTAGGTTATTTAGTGTGTGGTTCTCATGTTGACATGTGTCTAGGATACTTAGTGTGTGGTCCTCATGCTGCCATGTGTCCTCCTTATCAGTTATTTGATGAGTTCATATGAATGTGATATGTGACTTTTGGGTGTCTCCTGAACATCTTAAGAATTCGGAATATTATGCTTGCCATTTACCAACAATCTCCTAATGTTCTATAGATCAAATGAAATACAGGCTAGGTCGATTTTGAATTCTATCACGGTGCATTCTATGTCTACCTTCCTTATTCCTAAGAAGCTTTGTGAAAATATTAATAAAGTGAGTGGGAGAGTTTGGCGGAGAAAACATAAGTTAAATGAGAGGTTCCTTGCCCTAGTATCGTGGAACCGTATTTGTCAGCCTAAGAGGTTTAGCGGAAAAGGTCTTAGGAGAGTGAGATTTCAATAGAGCTCTTTTAGCAAAATTGAACAGAAGGCTCGAAAAGTCCTTGGGCTTCCCGACATACAGAAAAGGACATAAGGAACAATAAAGACAAGTGTGAGGCGAAAGCGAATGATTCTATGACTTGGAAAGGTTTGACCTAAGTTTCCAAGATTATCTCTAAACTTGGTTGGGTTCCTAGGCTGTGGCATCCCAAAACTGAACCCAAACTTTGAGGGATTCTTAGAAGGAACACTTCTGATTTAGTTGGGTTTCATTTTAAGGATGAAAAAAAAGATACCACAAAAAAAATTCGTCACCTGTTGAAGACTTGTGAGGAAAAGGAAGAATGAGAGAGGGAGAAAGGGGAAGAGGAAAGAAAATATTTATTTATTTGTTTTTATGTTTTTTAAAATTTAAATTTAAAAGAAAAACAAAAGGGTTTAGGGATAAATGTGCCGTAGGTAATTAACAGTAAGTTGGATGGAAGCTGACGGAAGTGTAAAATAAAAGTTCAAAGGATTATTTGTACTTTTTTATAATTGATGAGATTATAGTACACCCTCGTAATTAAAAAATATTTAAGTCATATAATTATTACTACAAAAATTATCATATAATTATGTTTTAAATTAATTAATATATATTCATTACAAATGATGGAATTAATTTTTTAAATTTTTTTAACTAACTTATTTTAATGTTCATCAATTCACGTATATAACATAATTTAAAAAATATTGAAATTCATAGAACAAATTATTTTGCATATTAAAGTAGATTTGATATAGTCAATACTCTCGTTTAAACGTAACAATATAAACTAGAAATCTTGACCCCTAAACAACTTCGGATGAATGTAAAACGACCTTTGTCAAGGTGAAACTATAATGAGTACACAATTTTCTTCATAGTAAATAGTGATTTGCCCAAATGAATTGTGGACCTAAAAAATTCATACAAATTGTTATAATGTTTCTTTAGACTTCACCTATTTCATATGAACCAAAAATGTATTCATACTTACCATTACGAAAATTTTCTTAGTACAAATGAAAATATTTATTTACTTATTTATTATCCCTTTCTAGATAAGAAATATAGTGTCCATTTTGAAAATGAAATTTAAAGATTATAAAAATGCATTTCTTGAGATCTTCTTCAAATATTCAAATGCTACTAAATAATTAAAAAAAAAATTAAAATTTAATATTATTCGTGATGATTTATTTATTAGTAGTCTAAGTCAAAGTGATTACTTCTGAATAATAATTAATTACATAAAATCTTTTCAAAATCTTATTATCTATATTGGAGTTCTCACAGGTATTCAAAATTTTTAGCTAATTTATGAATATTAAATTGGTCATACATTTTAACATTTGAAAAATCAATTCTAATTTGTACGCATCATTATATATGAAAATTTAATTTAATTTTACTAAGTCTTATGGGACAAAATAATTGTTGTGGTATCCATTCTTTTTAGATTAATCAAAATGTTGCATTCACATCTATAAGATTTACAACTTGTTTTATTTTATTTTATTTTAAAAAATTTATGTTATCATAGAGTACGATTGAGCAAAAAAATGTGTCTGTGGTACAAATTTGGCGAGAGTGTCTTTGAAATCCTCTCGTAAACTTGCAAAAGCTAATGCTAAAATCAGCAAAATTCCAGAGTCCGTAATAAAAATCCAAAATTTCTAGTTATTGACCAAATCAGTATTATCTCACTGTTTTTTCGAAAATATATATTATAACTATTTTTTTAATTTATAGAAAAAATATGTAGAAGATTAGTAAAATTTATATGTTAAGGTGAGTCTAATTATCTAAAATTGAATTGGCATATCACTAAATTGATCTAATTAAATTTCAATATTTTTGAGACCATAAGTTATTTCACCGTATAAAAGAAATTGTAGATTATTTTTTTAGTAATTATTTCTGGGTAGAAGAGTTTTGAATATAATTCTTTTATTTACCATCAAAGACTTATCTCACATTTTTTTTTAATATATATTTATAATCAATCAACTCAACTAAGTTAGAAAGTAGATTAAGTTATTTGATTTTTTAAAGTCAAACCAGTGGATATTTAAGATGAGATAATTTTATTAAATTATAAGATAGAGGAAAAGGAATTCAAGAAATTTAAATATAAAAATCTTTAATTTAAAAATACAAGATTTCTCCCATATTAATTTAAATATATATTTTTTGATAATTAACAAAGTCACAAAAGTCAAAAACTCACTATCTTTTATATATATATTTAGAAGTAAATCATCATTATTTGTTTTCTTATTAACAAAATTTTGAATTAAATCTTTTGTTCTCTTTTTCAATAGATTGTTTGTTGATACCATTTTTTACACTCGGAAGATAATAATTGTAAGTTAATTAAACGGAAAATGAGTGTATATTTTATTTGTATTACTATAAAATTAAAAATTATTTATTTTTAATTGAAACTTAATTTTGTAGTTGAAAAACATAATGTGAAAAATAATTGGATAAAATTTGTTTACCAATTACATATTTACAAAATTTGATAGAAACTATAAAAAATTATATAATTATTTTATTTTTCTTACAAATACAAATTAAATAATTTTTAAGAAAGTAATATCAAAAACCAAATAAGGCATATCAAACGACAGTCGATCATAATTTACAAAAAAGACGACATGTCGTTTATAACTCACGGATGAACAGTAATGATTCTCTACGCATCAACCATGTGAGCCGTGATTATTATGAACACAACGAACAGATGTCTCTGCAAATCTGTATGAACCCTTCATTTCCTACTCACAAATTGCCGCCATTTCCGATTCGCTTCGATTCTTCTTAATTTTCTGGCATGCCGGAAAAATCTGCGCGCAATTTACCTTCGATGTTGATATGATTTGTGTATCATCGGCAAGTTTTTCTCGTAATTTCTCTGCAAATGAGATCTCGTCTTCTTGATTCTGAAATCCTTCAAGTTTAAGCAGTTTCAGGTGTTCGATTTGTGTACGTTGAACGGCTTTTTTGCGGTATTTGTGTTCGACTGGCATTGAGTAGCTTGTTTGATCGATCTGCAAAATTTTTGAGGTGATTGTAAAAATTGATTCAAAAAATCATGAAATAGTAACGAAGGATTCGATTTCCCCTTCCTCTATGAGATCAAACCTAGAAGAATTTCTTGTGTGACCTACTGGTTTGAGTTTTAGGGTTTTAGTCATCATGGGAGAGAATTTATGATACCTAGATATATAAACTATAAACAAATTCAACCTTCTTTTAAAATTGTTCTATTGAAGCATAAGGCAATTTAAAATTTAGTTGTTTTACTTTATCAAACTGAAAAGTGAAGATAGGTGAGGTAAATAATACTTAAAATTAGCATTATGGAAAGATGTTATAGGAGAATGCCTGAAAAGCAACAATTGCTATATAAATAATAAGTTCTTGAGTTTTGGAGCGAAGGAAACATACGGTTATGAAGAGTTTTTCCAAGGCTGGACAGTGTTCTAGGAAGGAGATCAAGGCATCAGCACTGTAGCTGTCCTTTGAATTGTCGATCCACCATAATTCTTTTAGTTTGTAGAATTGGAAGGCGGAACTTGAGGGAGATAGTGATGGAGAGATCAATGCCTGGAAGCAATATGTGTTATACAAGTTAGCAGCGTAGAATTTAAGCCCAGCATTAGACCACATAATTATGATAAAATATACCTGAAAAGTCCATTTGCAGAGTGTTAAAGTCTCAGCGTTCTTTATGGTTAAGAGAAATGGATCGAATTCATGGCTTGTGAAGCTATTGTTGCTGGGGCCATGTCGGGAATCAAGCATGGCATCTTTCAGGTTAAAATGAACTTCAGGCCATATCCATGGGAGTAGTAGTCCTCTATATTGGAATGATTGAAGTTTCGAGGATTTAAGACGGAGGGATTTTAATTGCAGACAATCAAAGATGGTTAACTTCTGAAGTTTTGTACAGGATTGAATATGTAAAGATTGTAATCCATTGCATCCAGAGATTTTCAAGTTTTCAAGAAACTGAAAATTGGATACTACGGAAGAAATTGCCTCGTTGGTAAGATGACATACTGAACTCAGAAACAGAGTCTTAACAAAGAAGGTAGAAAGAGACGGCTGGGGACTTAAATTTTGGCTATTAGGCATCAACTTCATATCAAACTCCCTCGAAACTTCTTGTTTCTTGCCAGAGAAATCCAAATAGAGTTTATTATTTGGTGCAATGGTAACTAAGATAGAACTGCCTTCATCACAGTGGAATTGAAACCTCCTGAAATTCCTTGCTGAGTCAAGCTGGTCGAAATTGGTAACGAAGAAAGAAATTGCAGCAGCAACATCATCTATATGTCCGTATTTCACTAAAGCTTTGCTCCATATGTGTCTCCACCGTGTCGAGAGGAAACTGGTTTCGACAGCAGATTCAAAAGGCAGCCAGGCAGTGATCTGACCCAGGATTTCATCAGGTAAACTGCTAATAAGATCATCTGTATTCCTGAGTTCCAAAATTATGGAATAATCAGATTGCAGTATAGCAACATTCAAAACCAAAAAAAATGAAAAATAAAATTAGGGTTCTTACTTTGAAACAATCTGGGTCTCAGCCATGAGTTTTTTTGCCGGCTTGTTCGGGTTTCTCTTCTTGTCTTGATTCTTTGGAAATGCTTTGAAGCTTGTTAATCTCGGTTCAATTCAGCTATATTTAGAGGGAGGTGTAACTTGTTTGGATTGTATTCAATATCTGACCAAGTTTTTTCTGATAGTGACACACTCAGGAATGCGGATGGCTCTCATGTTTTGACATATATCTGCATATGCAGTCATTGGTCCACAAAAAACCAATTTATATATTTTAATTAGATCCGTCTATAGATAAATTATGAATTAAAGTCAAAGACGAGTATTATGAATAGTCGTCCACACAGCCGGCGTCATGGGAAATTTTCCTTTATGTTACACTATAGTATATTCTTCTTTGTATTTTCCTTTATGCTGAATTTGGCCGGATTTGGTTCTTAGAGAAAGAGCCAAAGATCAGCAAACTGCTCCAATATGTTCCGTAAAATTAGGAATTTTATATAAGTTCTTTATTAACCGGATTGTTTATCGTCTTGGATTTATGTAAATTGCCACAATATCCGCCCATGTGATGAAAATGATAGTACAAGGCAATGTTTGTATTTACGATGCATTACATGTGATCGATACTACTCCTTGCACACTAAAGAATAGTTTTTTAGGTTGTTTTGTTAAATGATTTGAGAATGGAGTTAAAGACCCATTCTGATTCGAATTTGATTTCCTGTATCTGACAAACTTTTCCTATTACAGCTACAACGGAGACTCATGGACCACTTGAATAGTACACACAAATATTCTGAAAATAAGTAAGGCAAAAAATTGAATATTGACATCATTTTTTGCTTGTTCATCTTCATCAAGTAGATGTAAAATATTAGTTGTTATGGTTAAAAGGGCTAAGTCAACTTCTCGAGTTTTGAAGAACTAAAACCTTGTTGTCCAGGATTGTGGCTTACTCTGGAAGTAAGCACTGCACATTTTCTGGTGAATTATCCATATCTAGTGGTTTCATTTTGACCCCTCTGTGCTCTCTGTCCCACTAGGAGGAGTGTAGAGCCACAGGTAGTGATTTTTTCCACATCGCGGTTAATTTTCACTTGTAACGAGGACAATCTTCCCCAGTAAACATGTCAAATAGATGCACAGAGTTGTTCCTCCCTGAGAAAGCAACAATTTCTCCATTTATGACCATATAATATGTTTTAACTTAAATTATATGATGCATGTCCATAATATAATAATTATAAAAAGAACCTAATTTATATCAAACATAAAAATCTAAAATAAAACGTGATACATATTTTATCTCATAAAATATGTCTATGTATTCTATAATTTAGTCTACAATTTATTACACATCATATTATATTCATTTAGTGAGATGAAAGTTTAGTAGCATGTATTAGGGCTTTATTTGTTGGAAGCCAACCCATGTGGTGCCGTATCGTTCTCCATGTAATTTGGTCATGTGTGCATCAATTAAGCGCCAAAATGGCATAGCGTGACCTTTGGAAGTATATAATACACAAATAAAATTACTGTCTTCCAAGATTTGCAAAAGGTTTTTCACATGTTAAGGCAACGAACAATCTTTAAAGAAAAGAATATTATAGAGAGAGAAACATACGGAATGAATGATAAAGGCGATAGAATGCAAAGAAACCAAGATGAAGAGAAGAATTTTTAGTTTCCAAAAAAGACACTATAATATTCTTGGTCTAAAATAAATAGCATAGATTTAATACAGCGAATTGCGCGATGAACTTGTCCATCTCTAGTGAATCAAATTAGTAGTGAAACAAAAATCTCAAAGATCTTTCAGTGCTTGTGGAGATGGAGAAATGAACAATAGTGAAATATGAGATGAACTTGGTTTTGAAGTGAACAAAATCTCAATCTATTTGCCGTTGCGTTGCATTTAAATTTGTATAGTATTTTCATGTGAAGAGAATGGGAGATACATAACGAAAGGAAACAAGCGGTGGGTACGATGATGGTGGATAGATTAAAACGTAATATAAAAGTATTTTTAGGGCATTCTCTGTAGTCAAACGTGGATACCAAATTTCAATTTGATGTTTTCTTTTTAAAAATGGTAATAGATAAGTACAAATGTCATCCAAATGTATAACATTTTCTGTTTTTTAATTGCCAAAGTCATATTTTTTCATCTCATTCTAAATATTTATAATAACTTAATATACCAAATTTTTTTTACAAGATAACCGAAGAACAACATCATACACGTCATAAATTATTTAAACTAACTAATCTCACTATCTAATTCATGATAGAAAAAAAATCTATACACTAAGTTGAATTTGATTCCCGAGACATATCCACCATGATAAATCTTAAATTAGCTGTTTTATTTAAACTTAATTTAATATTAAATTCAACATATTTTCATATTTGTAGAACTGAAAAATTATAAAAAAAATAGGAATCAACTTAATCGTCTCACACTTATTGTTCAGTTTAGTCGTCTTGTACCTATTAACATATGCATAAATTTTAATTAATTACAATTTGAAATAATAGTGTTTTAATAAATTTGAGATTAATAATAATAATCAAAATTGATTTATTATGCAATTGGATGAGCAGCGAAAATAAATTTTATAAATCATAGAGTGAATTGGAACTCAAAAAGATTTCATTTTCACGAACTATTTTCAAAATTGTGATTTTCAATTCAATAATTTGTTTATCTAAGATGACTTTATATAATCTAGTCCAGACTCTCAAAGGCCAAACAATTCAAGAAAAATCTAAAATCATAATTCTAGATTTTTTAGAATTTTTTGTTAACCATTCATTTTTTAGGTACTCTAATTTACTAATACTAAGGTTAATATTTGTTTTAAACAAAATATTTTATTCGAACAAACCAAGAGTAAATAAAGAAAAAAAGTTGGGAGAAATCACATAAATTATACTATGTATAAATCTAACTCTCAATATTCGGTTTTCTGAATGTTCCTAGGTTACCAAGCCAATATTACAGTCTGACATTATTAATAAATTTGAAAGAATAATCCGAAAAAATACAGACTAGAATTCACATTCATAGATCTTAACCGAATAAAGAAGATTCAAGAAATAATTATATTATCTTCTATATGAATCTCAATAATTTATTTACTTTATGTAAGAAATATAATTAATTACTAATTAGATGGGAATGAATTCATTTCTAATCGACCAAATAATTTATATTTTATTCAAATACATTAATATAATAAAAAATAATAGAATTATGGTTACTCAAATTTGTGCACAAACGTGAAAATAAAGAACCAAAACCGGGTCTAGACCGGAACGGTTCGGGACGATCAATATTCTTATCGATGCGTTCTGTTCCGTTTTCACTCGGTGAAAAATCTCTAGGGTTTATCATAATTTTGGGTTTTTGAAGGCTGGAAGCCATCTTTGGGTTATGATTGCAGAGACAAATGGTGTTATCAAACAAGAAATTGAAGCAAAAGCTGAGAGCATCTGTAGCAGATTCGTTAGCTGAATCCGTGGCTGAAACTGTTAACGGCGGTACAACAAATTCAGAATCGAATCTGCAAGTGCAATCTCTGAAGGAGCTTCTTGATTCAACTACTCAGAAACCTAGGTTGACGAAGAGAGAGAAACGTAGGAATACGCTCTCTTTACAGGGTCCAGTGAGTGTAAATTCGAGTGGTAATGATGGTGAGGGAAAGAAGGATGGTGAAGAGAAAATGGAAGGTGATTTAGAGGGTTTGAGTGGTGTCAAGAAGAAGAATAAGAGGAAGAGGAAAAGAGATGAGGAGAAAAAGAGTGGAGATGTGGAGAATGAGGATGGTGTTGTGGTAAAAGCTAAGAAAACAAAGAAGAAGAAGAAGAAGAAGAAGAAGAAAAAGAAGGTCAAGAATGAGAAAGAGAGTAAGGTTGTTGATAATGGAAATGGAGGAAGTGGTGAACAAGGGAGGGCAGAGACTATTAAGATGATTGAGAGGTAATTTTAAAGTACTGCCATGATCCAAATTGGGTTTTTGTTGTTTGCTTAATTAACTTTCATTGTTTTGATTTATTAAAGTAATTATTGCTTTTGGTTTGTTTGTTAGTTTGTTCTATTGTTTTATCTTCAATTGCTTGGTTGGTTAGCATTTCCAATGTAATACTGTTGATCTATTAGAAAATTTGACACAATTATTGTTCAAAGAAGCTGGAATTACCGGTTTGTGTGTTTATTCGTGTATCTCCTCGTTTTTTAAATGAGAACAGGATCATGGTTCGATCTTATGATTATTTCTTTCTCAATTTGATCTGTTGTATCATGTGTTAGAGTGAAGCAAATATGGGTCTTCTTAAAAAAGTTTACTTTAAAGTATGACCATGATCGGAAATTGGGTTTTTGTTGTTCGTTTAATTATTTGTTCATTGGCTGGGATTGTTAGAGTAATTATTGTTGTATTTCTTTTTTAATTGCTTGGATTGGGTAGCCTTTAGATGTAATATTGTTACTTGTAGAATCAATGTTAGCTCATAGAAGCAGGAACCATTGGACTGTTTGCCTCTTCTTTATCAATTTGACATGTTGTATCATGATCTTTCAGTGAAGCAAATACAGATTTTGCTACAAAAGTTTATGTCGGAGGCATTCCATATTACTCAACAGAGGATGATATTAGGAGTTACTTTGAAAGCTGTGGCACCATAACTGCTATTGATTGTATGAAGTTCCCTGAGAGCGGGAAGTTTAGAGGAATTTCCATTATTAGTTTCAAGGTATGGATTTACTTTATCTGTTTTCAGCACTCATACAATGCTTTTTGTATCTAAAAATGCATTGTCCTGTTGTGATTACTATTTAAATTGGATTAGACTCTTTAACACTTAGCTAGTCTTTGTTTGCTTTTAAGGTCTGGTAACTTCTTGCTAATGACTTAAAGATAAAGCAATGACCTTAAACATAAAGTTCATTCAATTGAGTTTTACTTTGAGTCTATTACATTTGGAAAGGGCTTATCCTATTCCTTCATACGGTCAGGGATGGTGATAGCCAAACACACTGTTTATAAACTCATAGTATGAAATTGAAACAACAAACTTGGTTCCTGCATGTTTACACAATGTAGTGGATGGAATTAACTTGCTAGGATAATTTCTGCTCCGTGTCTGAAAAGCGTGATGGGCAGTGCTCATTTTTGTACTTTAAGTTTCTTATGAACGAAGTAACAACCTTATGTTGAAGTACCAAAATCTAGAAATTGGTGAGAAGAGAAGAGTGAGAAGAAGTGGGCGTGTTATAACTTGTAACCAAGATGGCTTAGCATTCGTGTAGCTTCATGTGGTAAAGAATGATTCAGACCTTACACTGAATATTTGCAAACTCAAGTTTCTTGGGTTGAAAACTTAGCAAAAGTATTTCTTAATTGTAGGAGATACAAGTCCTTGTAGTCTTTTAAGCTTGACTTGTTTGTTCTACTGAATTATTCCTGACATCAATGTATCTGTTGATTTTGAGAATTTTTAGTGCCGTTTTATTTGTGTTTCCTCTTGTACATTTGCCTCAAGAATTCATGTCTTTTTTTTTTTACTTGAGGAACATTGTACAGTTCTTATTTTCTCATACATTTCGATCAAGTTGTGTAACTTCTCCATTTAGTCGTATGTCATGACTCGTTTCTTTCTGTCATGTGCTATGTTCCTCTATTATAGCCATAAACAATTTCTGTCATGGTGTGAGAGCTGCTGTACTATCATCCTTCTGGTCGCATTAGGAAATAGTTTCTTTATACAGACATTTGAATATCACTTCTCATTATGCTTAGTCCACGAGGTTCTATATCTTCTCTCTTCGCAAAAGATCATGTTTGAAAAGACATAGCTAAAGATCCGAAGTGGTTATCGGTATCAGCAGTGGTGAATATCACGGATATGATCTGACTAACTGATTACCTTTTTTCTAGATATATTACTTCATGTTGAAATAAAGACATTTGTTGCAATAAAGAAAATAAACTGACATTTAGAAAGTAATAAAACTTTTGAAATTGCTATAACTTGTATAGAAGTTTTGGTGGCTTTTACTTTTGTTAAAATGGATTCCTTTGCTAAGTAGAGCTTTTGATTCAGTTTAATAAAATTACTACTACATATTACAGACTGAAGCTGCAGCTAAACGAGCTTTGGCTTTCGATGGATCTGACATGTAAGTATGAAAAGATACAGTTTTTTCTTGAATTTCCCAAATTTCCTGTTTCTTACTTCCATAATGATGCTTATGAAACCTGTTACTGTATAGGGGAGGACTATTTCTGAAAATTCAGCCCTACAAGACAACTCGAGCCAACAAATCAAGTGATTTTTCCCCACAGATTGTGGAAGGCTACAATAGAATCTATGTTGGAAATTTATCATGGGATATAACCGAGGACGAACTTAGGAATTTTTTCACAGGTTGCAATATAGCCTCTATACGTTTTGGTATGGACAAGGACACTAATATATTCCGGGGCTATGCTCATATTGATTTTTCTGATAGCACCGCCTTGACAATGGCACTGAAGTTGGATCAAGAGATTGTGTGCGGGAGACCCATCAAGATAAGTTGTGCTGTTCCTAAGAAAGGATCAGAACACGCTGTTGCTAACCAAGGAGCAGAACTCCCTGTTCCTATTAAAGAAGCAGAAGTTGCGGTTACTAATGAAGTAGTAGCAGAAACACATACAAGCATAACTGCAAATACCGGATCTGATAATGGTGGAGCGAGTGCCGTTAGTGGTAAAATAAGGCGAAGAACTTGCTACGAGTGTGGTGAAAAGGGTCATCTTTCTTCAGCCTGTCCAAAGAAGCAAAAGCCTGACCCAACGGATTCAAGTGCGAGTTAAGTATGTTTTTAAAGTTTAATGTCGTTAGGGGTATTCTTATAAATCATAGGTGATGAAGGGTCTAATTTCATTAGATTTTTAGGATTCCTCTTCTTGTTTTTGGTAATCTCGTAACAGTCACAGGTGGTTAATGTTGTACCATTAAAATTTTGATTCATTAGAAACAAGCGAGTTGGAAGCAAACTGATTGGGAAATGGAAAAAAGGGTTATTTGGGATATAATTTTAACTGATCCCAGTTATTTTGTGAACTTTAATTGTCCAAATCCTTGCATAATTTTGAGTTTGACACGAGCAGTGAAAATAGATCAAGTAGTTTTTTCAAGTCAAGCTTTTAAGTTTTGTGATATCAAACTTGTTATACTTGCAAGCCCAATTAGGTTTCTTTTATTATTATTATTTTAATAAAAAGCACATTAGAACATCTTCTCCTTCTATAATCAGAAACTTTCACCATCTTTTCTAGGCTGTAGCTTCATTTGGTCCTATTTTAATGTAGTTTGCTGCACTATGGGTTTGATTTTGTTTCTGCAAGCAAGATTCGAGATCAACAAGAGACTTTATCAATTAAATTAAATTAAATTAGCCAACATTACTTCTATTAGGTTTAGAACTGCAAACAAGCTGTGGGAAAGCCGTGCGGCTTGACTATAGTTTGGGCTTCTTTTATAAAACCAAACCAAAGCCGAATAGAATTCGGTCTGGAGTTGGTGTGTTGATATAATTTAGTAATTATATATAGTATACTACTATCGATTTGTTTAGGGCCCAAGTTTGGCTTTTGCTTGATTCATACTTGTTTTTAGGTCTAACGAGCCAAACCCAAGCTGAGATTGAACCTCGCTTAGGCTTGTGAAGCGGGAACAAACCCAACCCAAGCTCCAAACTCTCATTTGTACCTCCAACTTAAGTATCAATATTTTTGTAGTAAAAAACAATGAAAAAGAAGACTTGCAAAAGGGAGAGTAGGGTTAAATGTTTAATCAAAGGCATACATTAAATTGTCTTACAAGCAAAAGGTGCTTGGAAAGTAAAATCAAACTAGTTCTAAAATTGGTACTGCCATGCATGCCTCATTTCTCTAAATTTTATTGTCCAAGAAAATGATTTGAGTTTCTTAAGGTATGTTTGGCAGCAAAGCAAAAGAAAGAGAAAAACAAAAAAACCAAAATATAATATACATAATTTAAGCCAATAATATATATATGTATATGTTGGGCTTTTATGTGTGAGTTTAATCTGATGATAGGTAATGAGTAGCTCTCAAATTAAGCTAAGGGATAATATATATATACATCAATGTTCTAATAACGTAGAGAAAGGTAGAGGTGTTGAAAAGTATACATATTGCCTCCCAGGTTTAAGCATGAATGTTTCACGGAATGATGTCTTTTGACAATTTTTGTTTTGAATAATGAAATTATTTTGATTTTACTGCCACTTCATCTAATTTCAGAAGGGGCTATAGTTTTTGCTAAACCATTTGGCCCTACACTTCAATTGTCCACAGTCTCGCATAATAAAATGGGAAAATGGTAATCCAAGAATTTGGATTGACTCATGCTTAACTTTTCATGCATCATCATCTTTTGTTTATCTTTTTTCAAAGCAATATAAAAGTCAGTATACCTATTTTGTAAGACATTTCAAAATAGTTTTTAAAACTAATAATTAAATAAGAATATTCAAATTTCCAACAAAACTAAATTTATTTGGAAAAACAAGCCATATAGAAATTAGTTCAACTAATTTTATTAAAACAAAACAAATTCTAATTATAGGAATTTATAAAAGATTCCAACTTATTTTCTTTTTTTATTTTTATTTTTATTCAAAATTTAATTACAATAGGCACCATATTAATAAACTCTATTTTAATAAAAAATAATAGATCTTTGTAAATCAGTCTTACAACATGAATACAATAATCTTAATTATCACTATATTTATTTATAAATAATTAAATAACAAGATTATTATAAATACAAGTTCCCAGTCTTCTGTTCCCGTAACCAAGCAATTTTCTACAACTCTCTTGCACAGCCGGAAAATCTGCAATCTCCGGCAAACGCTCTACCAATTTCAGTGCCGTCTCGAATTCCTCTTCAGATTACAATGCCAAATAAATACGAACTCAATTCAACCAGTCCTGACCGAACCAAAATCTGGATTGAACCGACGAGATCAACTCAAATGGTTCAAAAAATTCCGGTCGTTTACTACCTCTGCCGGAACGGCCAGCTCGATCATCCTCATTTCATGGAGGTTCCTCTTTCTGCACCACAAGGTTTATATCTCAACGGTGAGTTTTCATTCACATATTTTCACAAACACCTTGTGAGCGTGTAATTGAAATTGTTTTTCTTTCTCAGATGTGATCAATCGATTGAACTTCCTTCGAGGTCCTGGCATGGCGGAGATGTATTCCTGGTCTTCTAAACGGTTAGATCTGATTCATATTTTCTTCTAGCTTCTCTGTTTGGCTAATTTCTGATTACTTACTGTCTTGAATTCAATATGTATATTCTCCGACACTCATCATTTTCATTTTAATAACAGCTTTACACCTGCCTTAATATCATACTGAATCACCACGCGTGAACATTAACTTAGATTCACATTAATAAATGGGATTTTCAAAGCGGAATTCGAAATTTTTAATATCATATTGAACCAGCTGACCAATTTTAACAAACTCAACACCTGAGTATTACTGCACTCACATTTAACACCCCCTATTTTAAAATAGTAGTTTTCAGACCAAATTTAAATTTGTGAATAAACTGATACTGATATATAGTTTGATCCAAATATTCAAGCTAATAAATAATAAGCCACAGTATATATTTCATGTCTAACGAGCAGAAGGAATGATTTCAGGAGCTATAGGAGTGGATTTGTGTGGCAAGATTTATCGGACAATGATTTCATTCATCCGGCTCATGGAAATGAATATATTCTCAAAGGATCACAAATTCTGGACAAGTGTCCAAGTTTTCGATCAAGCCAA
>JAYMTB010000269.1:0-16003 GCA_036897585.1 Francoa sonchifolia | reverse complement strand
AAGTCTTAAGGAAAGTGATTCACGCCTCAAAGTCGATTCATTCTTCATTCTCTACCCTTCTTTTCTAACACACGGTACTTAAATAATGACACGATTTTTTTTTATTTGTTGTACTTTCTCATGGTTTCAAACATAACAATGTTGACAAGTTTACTAAATACTATAACATTACCTCGCTGGTGCATAATTGGTATAATGAAGCAGAAGTGTAAATGAGGCAAGCTAATCCTGAGCTATTCGGATCGATTAGATGTATACTCGAATTTGATTTGGATATTTTCAAGTTTAAAAATCAAGTTCGAGTAGTTAATCAAATCGAAATTCAAATATTGTAATACACTATTTGAGCGGTTCGCAAACCTAATCTAGCTTCTATATATATATATATATATAGTCTATCTAATAAATCTTTTTTATTAGGGGTAGGATACCTAAGGACCTTATTAGGGGGCTTATAGTTTATTACTAATTTTGGTATGCCTCTTTCTATTTCAGCATGTTTATTAACATAGAAGGTTGTGCACAACCTTTATTTAATAAGAAGCTTATTTATGTTTTACAGAGTTTCAGATATTCTGAATTCATTTGGCAAGTTCTGGCCTTAGTGTGAATTTTTCCATCAAAATCTTCTTCATAAGGAAGAGCAACAATATGTTGCTTTCGATTCCAAAAGGCATTTGGATGTTCACTGCAGATTTCTACAGATAATCTATTATGTAATAATTTAATTTTATCATGTAATTTAGGATTCTGTAATTTGTCTGAGATTGTTAATAAATTAATCTCATGTTTAAGAAAACCCATATGATGAGTTTTGGCTTTAAGAATTTTTTCAACACGATTTATCATCTGTGTGAACGGTTCAGTTATAAACTGAAAAGTAATGGCATTATTTTCAAAAGTATCAGTAAATCATTTTTCATCTATATTAGTGATGGCGAAAATTTTCTTCAAAAAAGAGGTACCTAATATAATTTGGTTGGTAATATTTTTAACTAGTAAAAAGCTAGTGGGAATGTAAACTTCTCCTTTGCAAATATGAGCAATGGGAAGTTTATACTTGATTTGCAGTTTTTCTCCTGTAGCTAAGCTAAGGGAATGGGTGGTTTTATGAAAATAATTGGTTGGAATTAAACCTTCCTGGATGCAATTTAAATCTGCACCGCTATCTATAAGAGCTGTAAAATCTCTACTGTAATCCTTATCTATAAGTAAGGTTACTTTTACATACCATTTTTGGGATGTGATTAGCTCTAAGGTCGAAAGGAAATTGTCCTGACCTGTAAATTGATCATTTTCAAAGTCAATAATGGGATTTTTACCAGATCGATCTTATTTCTAGCTTGAACAATCTGATTGCCAGGTTGCTATTAGCCTGTTGCAAATTAGCTATGTCTCTTTTGAGATTTTGGACTTCATTTGATAGGTTCTGGACAGAGGTGAAAGTTTCTCCCGACTGTCTTTGTTTCAGAAGTTTTTGAACTTCAGCCATTGTATAGGGTTCAGACTGTCTAATTAGGTTGTCTGACCTATTGGAGGGTTCTGGAGTTTGATCCATGGTGTCAATAATTTTTTACCTAAGGTCTGGATCTTTAATTAATTTTAAAAATTCCATAATATTATTTGAGGTCAGAACATTAATATTCATGTCCTGGAATTCAGAGAGGATCTTATAAAAATCTTCTCCTTCATTATCTTTGCAATTTTGAATGCAAGAATCACCTTGCTGACAGGGAATGCAGCAAGCATTTGTCTCAGATTCTGAAAACAGATTCTCTTCTTCAAGAACTTTGAGTTCATCTGAAGATGAAAAGTCTTTTGAAAAATCTGTATTATCAGAATCTCTATCAGATTGTAACATAAGGGTTAAGAGAGATTCTTTTAACTCCTTATCAACATTAAGATTATTAATTTTTGTTTCATTCGACATTTATTGGCATAATGGCCAACTTTTCCACATTTCCAACACGTTTTGTCTGTTTCTTTATCCTTTATAAAAGGTTTTTTGGATTTTTTATACTTAGGGATATAATCCCTTTTGGATTCTCTGGATATTCTATCCTTGAGTCTGTGATAATTTTTTCTTCTTTCCTACATTTATGGTAGGGTTTCTTCCTATAAGCTTTTTCAGGCTTATGGGTTTTGCTGGTGGATGGTAACTTCATACCAAATTGACCACAAAATTGGCCTAATTGTTTTCTCCCATTGAGATGGTGCTTCGTAATTTGTTGATTTAATTTAATCTCATTTCAGAGAGCTAGACCTTCATGGATACAAGTGCCTATTAATTTACCATAGGTAAATTGATCATACTTGATCTGGATCTCATTTTTCGGAGATTCTTCCTAACCCTTTCAGCAAATAAAACTGGAAGACCATCTATAAATTTTGATTTCCAGTGGTCACTATTTGACTCTGGGAGTTCCATGAATCTGCTAAGGAAAATGTCTTTATACCATCGAAAAGATGTAATAGTTGGACATCTAAGGTTTTGTAACAGTGTTCTAATATTTTCACTGTTATCTGACCATCTACCAGTAAAGTGTTCGATTATACTTAACATGAGAGTATAAATAGCATTGCTAGTATTTGTACCGTGTTCAGATTTTACGGTTTCTAAAATAGTTGTACGGTTATCTTGGATAAGATAATTATCCCACCAACCTTTCAACTGACCAGTGAACGCTGCAATTATCATATTTGCAATTTGGATTTCATTCTGGTTAACACTTTTGCAAGCAGTGCTATACATTAGCATGCGATGAACCAGATTATAAATTTTTCTTTTAGTAAAATCATCTATGTTCCATTCATAGATTTGTTTTCCACTGTAAGAATTATTTATAGTGTATTCTTGTTCTTCATAAAGAACATCATGGGGAGTTGGCCTAGGATAATAAAAATGTCTTTGGGTAGGTTTGTCAGCATATTTATTGGTATACTTATCATGATGCCTACCTATTTTATTTATCTCATCTAAGATTACAGTCTTTTGTTTGTCTTTATTCATCATTCTTAATCTGAAGTCAGAATAATCATTGCTCATTGTATGAAGACTAAAAATTTTAACTTCTCACTTAAAAGTTTGTCTATATCTGCCAAGGTTACCATTGGCTTGGCACAGTAACCTGTTATATCAGGCGGTGGCTGGATGGTTGGTTTGGCCATAATAGGGGTGCTAGTTTCTGAGCTAGAAGGTTTTCCTAAATGTAGCTCAGTTCTAACTTGGCTCATAAGAGTGTAACACTCTTCTATTCTCTGTTATAAGGAGGTTAATTGTTCTCCTAAAATGTTTAAATAAAGATTTGCATAATTTTGCTGCTTAAGCATATTAATTATATGCCCAGTAGTAATAGTCAAAGTTTCTGTTTCTAATAATTTTGAGAAGGCAGAAAAATTTAAAGCCTTTAAATTAAAAGGCTGTTGGGGAGGATAGACTGTATTTATTATTCCAGTCTAAGTCCTATATTGTCTTGTAAGTACAGAGATATAATTTTGTACCTTAGTTGCAAAGAACCAAGGGATAAAAGGTATAAATTGATTCAAAGTTTCTAAATGAGTATAAAACTCATTTTGATAGGTATTTCTATCTTTTTCTTAAATATGTTCAAAAAACCAATTTCTGAAGGGTTCCCATTTAGGTAAATTAAACTATTTTCTAATTATTTGTCTAGCTAGTGACCCCAGGCTAAAATCTATTACTGGTGTATTATCCATTTAAATTGGAAAATTCATTTCAAACTCAGTGAGTTCTAAGTCTGTTTGTTGAGTGTGATATACTCCTCTAGGAATATTGTCCAAATACAATTTAATGACACCAAAGCTCAAATAGAGTTTCCTCCTTCCTCCTCAGGATCAATAGGATCTTAGAGTCAGAGATTATTCAGATCTTAGTCACACAGGTCTTTATGCTCTCATATCTCGCATGTAGATTACAACACTCCTTACAGAGCATCCACATCCCAATTTAGGCCAATAAGATAGGTAGATGAATTACAAGTACCTGGAGATAATATTCCTAGAGGAGTATATCACACTCAACAAACAGACTTATTAAAATTAGTCTCTATGGCTATTGTCTCATTAGGTTTACTCATGATCCTACATTGAGGATTTAATGTGTACAGAAGTTTATAATAAATCATGTAGCAGATACATATTATTTCTGATCTTGGTTGATAATTATAACCATGGGTCTGGACATTTAATGTCAAAGCATCTAATATATTCCTATCTGATAAAGATAGTTGGATGTTTGGATAAACATCCAAACATCGAAATACACTGGCCCATGTGCCAAACTGGATTGGATTATCCCTATTAGGGATTGTTTCCAGTTCAGATTACGTCTATCACGTAAGAGTGCAATGAAACTCTCTGGTAATCCTTCCAGGGTTAAGGGTTTAAACGCTATTTGTACTAACCCTATATGCATGAATTTATAACCATTATTATGGTATTTGTTGACTTCATTTTGATTCAACAGCTGAAGAGTCAGGTCTTTACCATTTAATGGTATTGACTCTTATGTAGTTTTGGCTACATGTTTGAACCCCAACCTTTCAAAGGTTCCTAATTTATAAATTAGTTTGGGTTCAATTCGTGGAATTGTCCACCGATTAAGTGACTCAGGATTCTGAGGCACGTCATATTCATTTTGTAAATTGTTTTTAACAACTGATTTTTCATTTAAATGGAGTAAATTCATATAATGAATTATAAGGATATTTGTTAGTCTTTCATAATATTAAACTAATCACATGGCTCTGATACCATTCGAAGCAGGATCTTTTAATGATTCATTGATACGTGGCGTTGTACATCATCAAAATGAAACATTGTTAAGAGGTTTCTAGGTTGAAGTATTCCAATCGATATACCAAATCATCATTTAGTTCACTTTGATGAATAGTTTAATGAACAGTAATGAACAGTATCGGACTTTAAACGTAACCAGTCAATGGTGAACAGTGATCTCCTAACCGAGACAATGTCTAGGCGGTTTGGTAACTTTTACAACCCTATTCCTTCTGGCTAGGATATACTAAGCATGAACCGATGTCACTATTAAGCTCTTTCACGCCATCCCTCGGCGAATACGGGCAACTTGTGACCAGTATTCATGATTAGCATTCCTACCTGTAGGAATATGGCTAACCCAAATTTCCTAAACATTATCTAAGTTTGTTTACATATTTGTAAAATCACCATGTTTCTTAGTATTTATACTATTTCGGACTAATAGATAACACAAACTCAGCCAATCATGGCCCGATCAATATATGAACAGAATTAAATAATAGTAAATTAAATAAGGAATACTCACAATAATCCAAACTGGCTTATATTCACAGAAGATGCAAGAGATTACAAAATAGAAAAAGAAGATGAAATTCGCTCTACCCTCCAACACTGAAATACAAGTGCTTATGTAGAGAACGGAACTCAAAAATTATAAAAGATAATTAAATTCGGATTTTCAAAGTCAAATCCGAAAAAGCAGAGGAGATAATTCTCCACTTAATCGACATACTATTGATGTCTGGTCACGTGTCCCGACCAACTGTAGATGCACAGAAACTTGTCTTTTGAAAATCGTCATTGCTTACGATTTTAGCTAATGATGTCATTGCTTGCGAATTTGATGCGTCATTTCTTTGTTTTCCTTTTGAGAGAATCTTTAATAGAATCTTTGAGACCCTCAAGATTATCTTCAATGGAGATAATTATATCCTCTGGATCTTCTTCTTCCTGAGATTCTCCGTCTAAGAAGGGATCATATTGGGTGCCAGAGGCTTATTTGTCTTGAGAAGCCATGGAAACATCTGAGGCTGATTTTGTCCCAAAGTGCTTTCTCAAGTCCTCTTTGAGGGCATTGACGTATTGGTCAATAAGATCCTCTTGGTTGACCACTCCCATTTGCATCTTAAATTGTTGGGAGATGTATTCGAAGGGGCTAGGAGCCTCCTGCTGGTGTTGAGATTCCAGTAGCTGTTTATAATGGGCTACTGTAGTGGTGATATGGTCGATTGTCTCCTGACCATGAAGGATACTCGTCTCTCGATCCTTCTGGATTAATTTAACCCAAAATTTAGTATAAATTTGTCTGAGAAGACAGGGAAAATTGTGAGAATCTTGTCCCACAATTGGGTTCCACTTCCAAATCCAAGGAATGGAAAACTCAATAAAGAAATTCATGAGGCTTTGCCCTCGAACCAGGTATGACGGTGATGGATGTCTCTAGAGACAATTTTTGGGGAAACATTCACCCACTGGGCATATAAGCCTTTGAATGGTTCTGGTAAAATTTGAACTGATGGACCATAATTCATCCACCACTTAGCAAACCAAGTAGGAAGTGGTCTCTTCCATAACTCCGGACTGGGTTTTATAAACCAGGAGTGACGTTTACGATTATTCTCGTATAAGAGGGCTTTAGCAAAAGCTTCCAGATAATCCCAAAAATTGAATTTAATAATAGAGGTTTTAATTTCTGGATGAGAACAATCTTTCTCTTTGAGGGAACTCAAACCCCATTCTTCAGCAGTAATCAATTTTTTAATTATTATTTTGCTGAAATTATAATTTAATTTTACTGCGGATGAGAAATGGTTAATTTCACATGATCCGTTTTGAATGAGCATTTGCTCATACTGAGACCTTTGCTTGTAGGAGCAGGCTGCATATGATGCATTGTCCAGGTACCTGGCCATAAGGGTCCAGGGTTCTTATCTCCATTGGAGATCTCTTTGATCCAAAAGGAATATAACCTCTGTTTTGTGATTCTGAACATATTCTGCAGAATCATCTGCATCTTCATCTCCTAAAACTGCTACATATGAGGAGGAGAAAGATTCTTCCTGCTATTTTTCTTGCTCAAGGAAAGCCATGAATTTCCGATATAACGGATTACCATTGCCTACTTGAGAGCCACCTTGTGAAGATGAGGCAATATTGGCAGCTACAAGCTGTTGGTGACCACGCTGAGCGAGGATATTACCTCGGCCTCTCCGGTTGGGAGCCCGTGTTTGGTGCCCATGGGAAATTCCCCCTCTGTAACTCATTCCTATAAAATTCACAGGTTAGAAAATCGGGCAAACTATTATCTGCACCTTTCTTATATTCAATATTGAAATCAAATGGGGCTAAATGTGTCTGTCATCTTGCAAACATTTGTTTAGATACATCATGCTTAAAAATTTTGTTAAACATAAATTTGGCTCCTTGGCAGTCTGTTTTAATCAGAAATTTTTGATTATATAAATCATCTTGAAATTTTAAGACGCATTTAACTATGGCTAGAATTTATTTAGCCACAGTGGCATAATTCTACTGAGCAGGGTTCCATTTGTCATAATGAAACCTAATAAGATATTCTTGTTTAGAATTAGGATAGATTTGTTTTAAAATTCCTCCAAAACCTCTATCAGAAGAATCTGTCTCAATAATCTTTTCCCATGAGGGATTTGCTAACATTACGCAAGGTAATTTGCTGACTTGGTTTTTGATTTTCTTTACTGTATGAGAATCATTACAAGCTATTTTTTAGCCTATCATAAAGAACAGCTGCATCTGTAGCCAGGTTTTTTATAATAAGCAGAGATATAATTTAGGCTTCCTAAAAATCTCTATAATTGAGTTTTATCCAGAATTTGATCTGGAAATTTTGAAGCGAATTCAATGCTTTTGTTTATAGGAATAATTCTTTCTTGTTCAATATTATGACCAAGAAATATGACATTTGTTTGAAATAATGTCATCTTAGGTTTAGATATAACTAAGCCATTTTGTATAACAATTTGTTTAAAAATCTCCAAATGTTTGAAGTGTGTCTCAATATTATTTGAGAACACCAGAATGTCATCAATGTAGACTATTATGAAGTCACTATGAGGTATAAATATATCATTCATAATATTCGGAAATTCAGAAGGCGCATTTGTTCAGACCAAAATGCATAACATTTCATTCGTATAGACCTATTGGTACTGTAAACGCAGTTTTGAATCTATCAAATTCTATTATCTGGATTTGTCAGTATCCGGATTTTAAATTGAGCTTAGAAAATATAATAGCATTTCTAAGTCTATCTAATAAATCTTTTTTAAATATAATTTTTTTTCTTTATTTATTGTTGAGAAATTAAAATGTATAGAAAAATTAAATTAAAAATGAAATGAAATTTTAAAATTATTTATCCACTATTTATTGAGTTTGAACAAGAAAATGGAAACTTGATCGAACTTGAGTGAGTCGAGCAGCGAGTTTTGTGATCGAGTCGAGTTTGACGAGTGCTAAGGATCAGCTCAAGTTGGCTCGATTACACCCCTCCAATGAAGTATAAAAATTAAAATTTATACAAACAATGTAAATCATGTTCATACTAACAGGTTTTTTACTATATAGGTACATTTAAATAAATGGAATATTTCCAAAAATTATTTTCTCGAAGTCAGTTTTCAAAAAAAAAACTCTATGAAATTTACTTTGATATATCATTTAGTATATATTCATTACTCTTAAATTTATTTAGAGCAAATAAACAATATTAAATCACTATCAAGAAATTAAAAGAAAACTTTAATAAATAGAAAAGAAAAATTTAATAAAAAATTATTGCCCATTTTGTCTTATTTAGCCAAAAAAAATATATATTTATTACATATCTAATATAATAAATGAGATATTACTATGAGACACTTTTTTTCATCTTATCAACTTTCTTTTTATTTAATTCAAATCTCATTTGCATTTAATTCCCTTTAGAAGAAAAAAAACAATATATTCAATGAATTATATACATATGCATGCATACCTACAACATGTATTAATTCAAGTAATCTAAATCCAATTAATTCAAAAATTAAATTGAATCAAGTAGTTCATTGCAATTTAATTTATTTCAAAATTCAAATGACTCAGTTTTAAATTTTGAAGTTTTATAAATCATATATAACAAACAGAAAATATCAGTTTTAATAATAATTTAATTCGGTTTTCTATAATACCGAGTCAATATACTATAATTCTATTTTAAATTAATTTGACTGAACATCAATTAGTTCCATAATAGATGTGACTCTATTTATACCTACAAGAAAAAAAGGAACTTCTATTTTGATCTTCATAACTTGTAAGTTGAAAATTAATGGACATAAATTGATACTAACCAATACTTAGACTTGATTCAAATTTAACAAGAGTTTTTATTTTTCTTCTTGGATTTAGTTCGATAAAATACTTGACTAACTTGATTCAACTTGTTATACTTCTCTAATTCAAAAGTAATGTTTGTAAGAAGTGGAGTATGCAAGACAAAAAATTGTAGTCAAATTCAAATTTCAAGGGAACATTTACCCCCCCCCACACTTCTAACTAGTCATTTAGAGTGATCCTAGTATAATTTATCGTCATTCACTTGTAAAAATGTGCTCGATATTGGAATAAATATATTGAACATGAATTCAGGTCGAGTTAACTCATTAAAGTTAATCTACATGAATCAAATCAAACACCAAGTTTAATCATAAGCGAACCTGAAATCTAAACACACTCTAACTCTATTCATATATTAAAGTACATTTAACTAGAACTCGAACACTAAACAAACTTTACTTATAGTTTAAAGAACTAATTGAGTCAGCTTGAATCATTTGCAACCCTACGTACCACACATAATGTAAACTAAACGCATCAACTTAGCAACATTTACAGAACAGAACAGAACGGAGAATATTTATGAATATACAGAGACTTTCCTTCGAATGTATCATTTTCAAAGCAATGCTCGTAAAACAGAGACTTTCCTGACACAAAAATATCAAACAAACATTAAAAAATCCAAGAATCAGCATCAAGTACTCTTTTCCTAATATTCTTCATGGTAATGTTCATAAAAAGTGAATAATCAGAGATGAAAGTAGTACTTCAACGAATTCGAATAAATCGGAACAATAACAATCATTTCATTCCTACAAGCACTGGATACACTTTCCAATTGCAGTTGAATATGAAAGAATTTACCGTATACTTGGCTGTTAATCTCGGGCCATTTTTTCTAGTTGCTGCTGCAGCCACTGTCTATAGCTTTGTGAACTTCACAGCTGGAGATGCATAGCCATCGTCATATAAACAATACACAATATTTCAAAGGCTAGTTAAATGCTCATATGAATATACTATATAGAAGCATTCACCTGTCCATGATGCTCGAATATGCTTATCTATGTGCATCCATAACAAGTTAATATCTTTCCTAATACCCCTCTAACTCCCAAGAAACATGGCGAACAAACCATTCAATAATAGTAAATGAGCAGATTTAATTCGTAGATATGAACAAAGCGACTGCCAAATTAGCACAAGACACGGATCACAGCTAGAGTAATAGAAACATATTGCTAATAAGTACATCAAGTATGTCCAACATCTTTGCTGAGTCGATCAAATATCAATGTCAAGTAATAGTCATAGAACAGAAAAACTATAGGAACATGTTCTCCCATCTCCTGACCAACAAGAACAATAATACTAAATAATTTCCTAACTCCTATTTGCGATCTAGACTAACACTCAGGTTATGAGCTTGATTACTTTTCAAGTTCAAGAATACACCAGATTCTTTAAATTTCCTCATAGAGATCGTTTAAGTCAAGAAATAGAAAAAAAAATACAATTCATGCTAATTTGAGTATCACACAAACATTCCAAAAACAATCTGGCAGCACACCGCACGTGCGCGTGTGCACACCCCTGCACCAAGCGCGTATGCACTTTAACTGAAAACAAAAGTAGGGATTCAACACTTGTAAATAGTAGTCTATTCATAGTAAGGAATCTAGACAAATACCGGTAATGAACTGGATTGTGTTTTCAGCTCTCCCTAGATTTTTCCTCAAATGTGTGCACTAATAGTAAATAGTTTTTCCAAGTTTTATGGCATGTACATGATCTAGACATACTCATGGCTATAACCTATTACTTTTCATTTCACATAATACCCAAGATAATGAAAAGCATATACAGATCGTATCAAGACGAGAAACAGAATCACAAACCATTAAATTTGTGGCTGATCTTTAATACTGTTTATTACCAATCATCTGTTTTCAGACCTTCTTCCCCTAGATCCTCTTTACATTTCTGTACATGCATCTGATGAGCAAATGATTAAACAGATATCTCGTTCAAACGTTTACCAAGCTTGAACGTTATGTGGTGCCTCTACCTGATTACTAAAAGTTTAATCAAGCATATGATGAATCTACCTGATTACTAAAAGGTTTGATCAAGAAGCAGCAACTGAATAAGGAGAGTTAGCATTATGAAAGAAAAGGATAAAAAGGAAAATAGATATGAAACAAAAGTATCTCCCAAAAACGGGGACTCCATAACAAAACTTTATGGTATGTTACAAATATATAGTTCATGTAAACTGGTATATAAATATAGTTTCCCAGAAGATCTACAAATGTAGATTTTATTTCATAGATTATCCAACGGATCATATGTACTTCTCCAAAGCATGATGCTCATCAGCGGAATAAATAAAAGGCACAAACATCAGGCATCTATTACCCTTTCATCTCCGGATGTTCCTGGTTAATTATACCTTCAAGTATAGCAGCCATAAGCCATCAAAAGCCAAGGGAAGATTCCATGAGTCATAAACAGCAAATGAGTCAACGAATTCTGCAAACAGGCATTCAAACCGTTAAATCCAAAATCAAAACACTGAAACCATAATGAAATGCAAATACAAAGCTTGTGAACTTAGAACAGGCAAAAAAAAGGGGGAAATTTCTTTTTATTTTTGGGTGTGATTGATTTTCTTCAATTTTTCTGGGTGTAATCATGTTACCAAACAAACAAGTAATAATTCAGAACGGAAATCAGTCATATTATTACATTTTCGCAGGAGTATTAGGAGCTTCGTATAAGCTAGGTGTGATTGGTGTTGACTCCAACCACAAGCCCGGAAAGATATTATCTAGTACTTTCTGCAAATTCTTAGCTCTCTTCTTTGGCCTCCTCACTGGCCTGATTCCAGTCCATGAGAAAAGATCTTCCTCTATCTCCTCTCTCGAAAGAGATATGGAGAACTTCGGCTTCACCACAACCTTCTCAGCAACTCTCGCCTCCACAACATTTCGTTGCCGAATTGGTTCCAACTGACTCCCCTCTTGAGCTTTGGTCTCTTCCACCGCTCCTCCAATTTTCAGTGCTTCTACATTAGCTTTCCCCTTCTTATTTGATTTTCTCTTCACAAGTTGCCTAGGTCGCAGATTCCATGTCTTCAGTCTCGGTTCCTTTTTCACCGGAGTCACCACTGCTTGATCTTCTGCCTCAGCAGCAGCGGCAGCACCACCAGAACTACCATCAGCAGCAGTAGCACCCACAGGAGCAGAATGAACCTTAATCCTAGAACTACTACCACCAGGACTAGCATCAGCAGCAGTAGCATCCACAGGAGCAGAACGAACCTTAATCCTAGAATTACTTCCACCAGGACTTGCATCAGCAGCAGTGGCATCCACAGGAACAGAACTAACCTTAATCCTAGAACTACTACCCCCGGGACTAGGATCAGCAGCAGTAGAATTACTCTTAGGAGGAATACGTAATACAATCTTTGGTTTCCTTTCCTCAGAGACCTCCACATTTTTAACAGAAATCATCTTCTTCTTCCCCAAAATTTTCACAGTAGAATCCGAAACCGCTTTTTTCACCAGTGCATCACCGTCACTCAGAACACTCTTCTCAATCGGAGTCAAAACACCAACCTCCTTCTCCACAGTAGAACAACCTCGAACCACCTCATTCCCCTCCTTCTTCTTCCCCTTCTCCTTCTCCACCGAGTCACCAAATTTCCTCAAATTTGAGCTCCATCTCAAATTCGGCAACTCAAAGTTATGAAGAGGCTGAGATTTCGCTGAACCAGATGACGACATTGCTTTTCTTCTCTCTCCTTCCGATACAGAACAAAAACACCACCAAAACAGAAAGCACGCACTTCCTGCTTCTCTCACTCGCTATCACCGCTCTAGAAACTTCAAATCTGCAAAGCAAGAAACGATCAGAGACCCTAGGAAATCAATGGAAGAGTGCTTTACCAAAACTCCTTCCGATACAGAATAAAACACCACAAAAACAGCAAAAAGGGACCTTCTGCTTTTCTCACTCGCTATCACCGCTCTATAAAGTTCAAATCTGAAATGAACGAAACGATCAGTGAACCTAACAATCAATAGAAGAGTGATTTACAAATTGTCCTTCCGATACAGAGCAAAACACCATTAAAGCAGCAAGAACTCACCGTCTACTTCTCTCACTCGCTATCACCGCACTAGAAACTTCAAATCTGAAATGCAAGAAAAATCGGAAAACCTAACAATCAATAGAAGATTGATTTACAAATTCTCCTTCCGATACAGAACAAAACACCAATAAAACAGCAAGAACTCACCGTCTACTTCTCTCACTCGCTATCACCGCTCTAGAGACTTCAAATCTGGAATGCAAGAAACAACCACAAAACCTAACAAAATCAATAAAAAATTACTTTACAAGTTCATCTTCCAATACAGAACAAAACACAACCAAAACAGCAAGAACTCACCTGCTACTTCTCTCACTCGCTACCACCGCTCTAGAAGCTTCTAATCTGCAATGCAAGCAACAATGAGAAACACTAGAAATCAATGGAAGAGAGAATTCTCAGAAAGCAGAGACGGTGATTTTGATGAAGAACAAAGAAAGCAGAGAGAGAGAGAGAGAGAGTTGTAGAGAGAAAGCAGTTACACATATGAACTCAGACTCTTCTATTGAATTCAGAAATGAGTGATTCAATTACAAATTTGCCATTCTCCTTTTTGTAAATTAAATATCTTTTTGTCTTTCTATTAAATTTTATATGAATAATTAAGTAAATAAATTGTAATATTTGGATATTATAAATATTCCTTTTTCAATTAATGCCATTCATTAATGTGACATATAAGGATAAATTTGGTGTTCTAATTTTTGTTTGTTTGTTAATTTAGACTATAAAAAGTGTAAATTTTGTCATGTTTAGTTGAAATTTGTGAGGAAAATACACTAAAAACTTAGTCCAAATTATATTTACTCTAATTATTTATATATTTTCGTTTTAATATGATTTATGAGTAATAAAAACGACTTCATAAGTAAATCATAATACACTAAGAACATCCCAGTAAAAAATAACTTGTAAGTTTACATAAGTGACATAGGTCTTTTGCCGCGTAAATTATAGCGGTTTTTTAAGTTTGCCACCGAACATTTAAATTTTGTAATTGGAGTATAAATCGCTTTTTTGTCACGTATATTATAACCGTTTTTCAAAATGTTTCGAACGTTTCATTTTTGTTTGGGAGTACAAATCGCACCTTTGCCTATTAAACTGCAACGATTTTTTAAATTTTACTTTCCAAACATTTAATTTTGTTAGATACGCGCAAACTATAACAGTTTTTTAAAATTTTCTTCAGAACATTTAATTTTTGTAATAAGGGATATAAATACTCAAAATTGATGGAATTAGTTATTTGGTTAGTTTCCATTAAAAATTTCTTTAGAATTTTTAGAGTTACACCCCAAATCTCTGCTCTCGTTGGTGTTAAAGAATGTCGTATAACTTTTAAAATAACAATCGGAACTTCGTTAGAATTTTGACAATAGCTTCAATCATATAATCAAAATGAATATAATGTTTTAACACGTAAGAAATTATTTTCTCCAACCAAAAATTTGGTATAGAAAGGGTTTACGTAAGTATTCCCTCTAGGCAGTGGCAGAGCCAAAAAATTAATTATACCGAGTCCATATTCGATTATTTTATATTCAATATAAATTTTGGTTTTAGAAAAGAAAATTCATAATGATATCAGTTGAAAGGAAAAAACTATTTATTTATTTTAAACCGAACCAAAAATATGTTAATTCTAATACATATGGTTATGACTAAAGCAGGAACTCGTGTAAAATCGATTTAATAATTGACAGTTGGAATCGAATTTAATTAACTAAGTTTTTATTTTGACATCCTAAATACAAATTGAACCAGATTAACTTGGTTTAATCAATTATCGATTTTTCTTCTTCAAATATAGGAAATTTACTTAATTTTTTGGGTACCGAGATGATGTAGTTAGCTTCGTTTAATTTTAATCTTTAGAGAACCAAGTCGATATAGTTGATTCCGTTCATTTTTAACTTAATGGTGGGTCCCATTTTTAAAGTGGTAAAAAACCTATATTTAGTGAATTTATTTTCTCATTGTTGGTAAAGGTCTTTTTATTAGAGCAGAGCGGATCTCTACCCGTCCTACGGACCGGCTCGATCAAGTACCCGATTTCGACGCCCAACATAGACGCCTCGTCTAGATGAACAGAGCGACCACCCCGACACGATGTGTGAAACGAGAAAAAGAGCGGAGCGTTGCAACAAGAATGTCTCGCTCGGTACAAGGAATATCAAGGGGTATATGGCATGGCAGCTTGAGGAAGGGAGTATGCTGAGGCAACAAGGTGACGCCCCAAAGAAAGGGAGTACGCTGAGGCAACCAACAAAAAAGGAAAGCGTGAACAAAAAAAATATATACTTACCCGGGAAAGCACCGGTGAAGTTACGTCGAATTGGGAGCTCCGCGACATCTTGCGGGGAGCGAGGAAAGTGGAGTCCAGACTAGGGTCTGAGTCCGTTTGGATTGGAGCGACGGGAGCGCGGGGTTCAGGCGGTGGTGATGAAGACAGAGCAGAAGGATCGGTCGCCCTAGTCTGCCTCCCAACCTTGCGTTTTAAAGAAGGAGGTTGGAAAGGGCGACTAGGGCCGGCTTGATCAGTGGTAGCAGGGGATTGGACAAACAAGTTCGGCGTCTGTTGATTCCAGGGCGGCCTCAGCGGGTAGCCTTGCCACTCTGGCGTCCAAGCTAGTACACTTCAGTGTCACGTCGTTTGCAAGGATTGTAGGCTCTACCTCGAGG
>JAYMTB010000268.1:0-16009 GCA_036897585.1 Francoa sonchifolia | reverse complement strand
AGCTAGAATCGAGAATCATATCAAGTTCTTCCTTTTGCTGATTAATTGCTATTGCATCACTTGGCCAACTATAAATGGTGGGCTTGTCCCATGGCCTTAATTGTGTTGGTTGAGTTGAGCTGGAAGATATATGAAATAGAATGCTCTCCTTACTTCACTTTAGAACAGCTGACATGCCAGATACTATATGATTGGATGAATTATGTTATCTTCTTTCCATACATTTCTGGTTTTGAGTTTTCTTACCCTCAGTTGAGCAATCAGAATTTACATTTGATGAAGAGTAACCAGGTCCACCTTACTATTTTATCAACTAGTTTCAGGTGTAGTAATTTTGGAAAATTGCATTGGTAAGAAACCTGTTCTCTTTGTTATATCATGACAACTCTGAAGATATAAGTCACCAAAAAAATGTGGGAATTCTTTCCATTACGAGTGACGCCTTTCTCATTTTCTCTTATACAATACTTTTTTTTTTTTTTAATCTCTTAGATGCTTTTGATCTTTGGTGTGCTTATATGATGAATACAATTGCTTGCAGGAGGCAAGCTTGCTAGCTGCGAAAAAGCCCACTGTTGTTTTTGTTTTAGGTGAGCTACTTATTTTCTGTATCTAGTTATAATTCTTTTAAACAACTAGTAGAATATAGCAAGGTCTTTGTTTCTATGGGACATACTTATTTATAATTAAGTATGCGGGTCGTCCCAACTTTTAGACTTACCAACGAGTAAGTGACATAACTTGTGGGTTTATGTTATGCAAGACAGCTCAACATCTTTATCTTGACTTGAATTGTAAGAAGCAAACATAGCTTTCATAAAATTCTCTCACCATCTCTTTGTGTGGTCCTTGAAGGGCATTCGAGCTATGCAAGTACCAATTAAGTTTAAGCCATGCTTTTAATTGTTAATAGTAACATGTCTGTTGGCTTCTCTACCTTGGCACACATTAGACTACTAAGGGCACTAGCACAGGAAACATGTCATATATGTCCACCTCATCCTCAGTCTTCGGTAATAATGACATTGATGACCTAAAATGTGAAAATAAGGGAGGGCTAACTGGTTTGGATTCATGCATACCAAAATGTTCAAGCATCTTCTCAATATACATCTTTTTTTTGTGACAAGTATAATGTACCTGAAGTTCGATAGTGAATTCTAGAGTAATCATTGACATTTTGTATTAGGAGATAAATTAGAGAGATGTAGCAAGTTGTATGTAACATGAAAACTGGATAAATTTAGATGATGCATGTGTGGTATTGTATTTATTAAGAATTTGAATAATTTCCTATATATTGTAACATTTTCTACTTGTTATGCATCTATCTTGAGGTGTAGCACCTTACAATATGGAAAATTTATTTTGAATGTTTTTTCCAACATGGGTTTGCATTCTTGATTCCGACCAATGTCATAATATGATTTTTCAAGCCTGTTGAAGTCTGTCTTTTTGGTCTTTTATCTTTATGATTAATGAGAGCCTATGTGACGATTGTTATTTTTGTTTATGACCAGGTGGTCCAGGCAGTGGTAAGGGCACGCAATGTGCCAATATTGTCAAGAATTTTGGGTTTACCCATCTTAGTGCTGGTGATCTTCTTCGGGCAGAAATTAAATCTGGTTCTGAAAATGGGTACATCTCTACTCCTTTTGTCTAACCGAGCCATCCATGTTATATTTGGCAGTCTTTTTTTTAGTAATCATGGACTAAAAACTTTCTTGTAAATTGTTAAAATCAGCAACAATTAATTCGGGATTAAGTTTAGTGTAGTTGAATGAATAATTATGATGAACAAATAAATCATTGATAAACCCCAAACTATTATTGGCCCCATAATAGGCTCCCATCATACACCATGGGTTAAAAGAACTCAGCTCCTGTGAGTTCGACAACAAATTGTACTTCAAAAACATTACTAAGTATCCTACATAATCTAAAAAATTCTCAGTTCAAAAATGAAATGTAGGATTTGTAGCAGGAAAAACAATATTCAATAATTGCAGTTCTTTGGATTTATTCACTGTAGCTCTAAGGAGCTACATTGCTTGTGTAACCAATTGACAAAACAAAATACCTTAAATTGACATTGCAAGGTGTTATATCTTCCTCATTGAAATCATGGCTGATGCTCAAATTACCAAGTAATTAAAATATGCATGCATTTAATCCAAGTCTTTGCAAGACCTGAAATGTGTCAATGGTGTGAAAAAATAATATAGTCAAAGAATTTTGAAATAAATGTTCAATAAGATGCAAATCATTAAAAATAAATCAAAGCAACATGCATTAGTTCAAATTATGGTAGCATAATTGTGAACATTCGTAGCTATAATGAGTGATAAATATGTTTAGTAATTGTGTTGTAAAATTCAGAATGTGCTTCTGTATATTGATATTTTCCAAATATTTAATATTATATTAACTAACTAAACAAGCCTTTCTTTCCCCAAATATTAGGACCCTTTTAAATGTATATATATAAATATACAATCAAGCAGATGAATAGGTAATTTCTTATTATACACTTTTCTTTCTTAGATTGACTTTTTATAGGCTTACTCTTGTTTATGAAGTTATGGAATGATAATAATCTATCCTTGTGAAACAACTTAGAAAAGGATTTTGATATACCTTCTATAACTGAAATTCAGTATGAACCATAACCTAGCAGATGAGTATTGTATTGTGCCAAACACGAATTGCATTGATACTTTAAACGCTGGAGAGTATCGGTGCTTAAGAAGTGTATATATACATACTACTTCCACTATCTTACTTTGCCACCATTCTGCATAATGTTTTTGTCCTATTAGTAATTTGTTTGCTTTGATTCTTTTTACTAGCTGTTCTTTTACATAATTCTTTTTTTGTTATGGTCTACAGGACCATGATTGAGAACATGATTAAAGAGGGAAAAATTGTACCATCAGAAGTAACAATTAAGCTTCTCCAAAGAGCGATGGAAGAAAGTGGCAATGATAAATTTCTTATAGACGGTTTTCCCCGTAATGAGGAAAATCGTGCAGCATTTGAGGCTGTTGTAAGCCTTGTACTGAACTCCTAGATTTAATTAATAAGAAAACAACCGTTATTTCAAGTTTGATTTTTCTAACTCCTAGACCTCTAAGACTAGTTAACACAGATAATTATGTTATGTGGTTTCTTAACTGCTAGAGTTGTATTATTGTTGTGCAGACAAAAATTGAGCCAGCATTTGTTCTCTATTTTGACTGTTCCGAAGAAGAGATGCAGAAGCGCCTTTTGAATAGGAATCATGTAAGATCAACTCATCTAACCTCTCCTCTATTTCGAAATTGATGCACATTCGTTGTAATAATCAATTTACCTATTCATCTGCTTTATATTTACTTAAATGTTATTTCATTAGGGAAGAGACGATGATAACATTGAAACAATAAAAAAACGATTCAAGGTTTTCTTGGAATCCAGTCTCCCTGTAATTGATCATTATAAAGCTAAGGGAAAGGTTCGACAGGTAATTTTATTTGCTTACAATATTCATTGTTTTGTTCATTTCTTTTCAAAATGTTTTTATATATTTTTTACCATTGATTTTGCTTTCATCTCAGATTGATGCTGGAAAGCCTGTTGAAGAGGTTTTTGAGGCAGTTAAAGCTATTTTTTCTCCAAAGAATCAGAAGGTAAGGCGAATTGTCATCCTCTAATATAATGGACATGAAATCTCTTTGAGGAAAGAAATCCATGAGCTGTTGTATACGATTTTGTTGATAATATCAGCAGTGTCCTTTTGTGAAAATAATCAATGGGAAAATGCTTAAACTAAGGCAAATTCACCTCTTTCTTGGTTCCAAATGGAGTTTAGTTCATAGAAGAAATAGGGCAAATGGTCATGAGTGTAAATAATATGGATGGAGAAAGGTAGTTTTGGGTCATAGAATGAAAGAGCAAAAGTCAAACAATTTTACACAAAAATAGTCATGTTCTTACTTGATTTTGGACTTCTGTCGATAATAGGGGCCAAAGTTTTTCGAAAACCTATAACTGGTGTTTAGAAAAGTAATGCTACTGAGTAAGTTGTTTATGATGAGTTGTACATAGCAGATATATGCTGTGTATGCTCAACAGATAATTTGCGTATAATTTGATTCGGACTTCAGAAGTTCCATTGCCGAGGAATAAATTGCTCGATGTTGAAGAGGCAAAAAAGACGAACAACATGCCTAACTTAATGTGGGTTGATGTAGGAAGGATGTTATTTTTGAGTGAAAAAATATTTGGTCATAGAAAGAGTTGCCATTAAGACTGTTAAGTTTGGTCTCAGCCAAGACTTCTAGAACCGCGGTAAACATCAAATTAGTTTTTCTGCTATGAAATTCTCTAGAATGATAACAAAAGGCTGACAAAACATGGTGGTGAATCATCATGCAAATCGATCGAATTATAGAATTAAATTTAGATACTTAAATTATGTTTTCACTTTCTAAAACTTATTCAAGATTGCACATATGATGATGATACATGCTACTAATGTTATCCTCTGGTTTTGCAGGCTTTTGTTTAGTTATTGCAAACCATATAATGAGATATTTTACTTACCATCTGTTAAAGGTAATAATGTATTCCCAACTTTTACGGACAAATATGTATTTGAAATGAACTTTTGACACTTCTTACTCTTGGTTGACCTGAATTCGAAACTCGACTCGAACTTGATTGAGTTTTGGTTTTGCTACTTGAACTCGATCGGATAGAGTACTGGATACATAATCGAGTAGCTTACCTCTAACTCAATTATAAAATTTTAAATTTAACTTTGATATTTATAATATAGTTCATCAGTTTTTAATGTAGACAATCAGCTCGATAAAATACTTGACTAACTTGACTTGGCTCAAAGCTCGACTCGAACTTTATTAAGCTCCAATATACTTGCACTCGAAATAGGCCATGTTGAATTCAAGTTTTCATTTAGTCCAGCACAAGTAATTTAACTCGCCTGCTCCCCTAGTTGTAATCAAATAAAAGATCTAACAAAAATTTATTTTCGATTTAGTGAATAATTAAAATTTTAAATTATGAAAATAAAATTTTTTAATTATATTTTTCCTCGGAGTTTTAATATAAAAATAAAAAAATAATAAATGACAGTAAATTCAAATAAAATTATGAACCCTATTTTCTTTTTAACGGATGAATAATTGTGTTATTTCCTTGATAAAAACACTACTAAATGTAGAATACATGAAAGTTTCATAACATTTAAAATAAAAAATTTAATGACGTGGATATAAAAAATGTTATATGTTGTATCTTAGGATATAAGATTTTAATTTTAGTTCTTCCAAAAAAAAGGTTTTATAGTACGACTCAAAACATCATACAAATATATTTTCCACCATATGTATACCTGTGTTACAAATTACTTTGTTGTTTATATCATTTTTCAATTTTTCAATTTTTCAATTGTTAATTATGTGAAAAACATAAGAATAAATGAAAAAAAAAAATTATGTTTATTAAGTGCATATTTTTAAATCACATTAATCTTATTTGAAAGCATAAAATAGTAATGAAGGACAGAGTATTTAAGTCAAAGGGTTATTGATTTAATCTATAAAATATTTGTATTTATAATAATTAAAGTTGTGAGTTGAGAAAAAGTGAAGCGCTAGCAAATGTGCAAAATATCCACTTAGTGATGTACTGATGCAGCATCTCATCGTGATTCATCATGTGTTTCCTCTTTAACTCAAATCCACTTTTATTTCTTCTCTGTAAATGGGTGCTTTGAATTTAAGACAACATTTATTATAAAAACAACATTTAGTATAAAATAATAATCCAATATATCAACACCAATTCTAGTTTGGAAATAAATAAATGGTACTCTTTGAAAATAAATGTCTCCTACATAAACCATTTAAAATACTCATTCTTTTTCTTAACCCTCGTATATATTAATTCTCAATTTGCAAAAGATTTAGCAATGGCACACCATTTGGAGAGATTAATTAACACCGCCATTTTTATCATAATCACCTTCTTCCCCATCCATCTTTGCGTAAAGCTATTGCGGCGCAACCATAAGGTTGGTGTCTTGGCGGCCGCGTCCGGATACTGCGCTGTGTGCCTTCATGAGATCACCTATGGCGAAAGGTTTCAGCAGTTGCCTAAATGCAAACACTTCTTCCATTCTCACTGCATCAATCTATGGTTTCAATATAATTCAACATGTCCGCTGTGTCGATCTCCAGTTTTTCAGCTTCATCGCCACTGGAGTTTGTTGGTTCGGTTTTGGAATTGAATCGAGTCGATTTATCATGTATAAACCAATTTAAATAAATATCAAATTAATTTTAGATTCTAAGAAATAAATAATTGAAATGCCAGAAAATTAAAAAATAAGTGAAAATTAAGTTATGCAGACAAATTAGTAAACTAAAATTTGGCGGGAAAGTGAAGAAATGTGCCGCCATTTCCAATATAAAAATAGAAACTAATAATTTTCTTCAAAACTCTAGCAATCATCAATCTGCATTTAGAGATCGATGAAGTTTTGGACGGAAATCTCAAAAATTTTGGGCAATCTTTCAATTTGAAGGTAAGTGATTCTTTAGATCTTGATTCAAATTAGAATATCCATATGTATTCTGCTTTGGAATTGGTTTTACTAGATTGATATGTGAAGGATCTGTTTTGCTTCTAAGAAATCGTAGGGAAAGAAAAGAAAATTTGCAATTCATTTTGTGTTGCTGTAGGTTTAGATAGATTTCTTGGATCGGTTTTAGGTTTTCGGAGATTAGTGTTATGGTTTAGGCTTAGGGTTTTCAGCTTCTGTTTGTGGAAGGGGGAAACAAAAAAGGAAATTGAAAGCTATTTCATATGAGGAAGTTATATTTTGGATTACACAAAGGGGTGTAGTTCTCTCTCTAAACTCACGCGCCAAGGCGTAGGAAGAATTAGAAGCAACATTTGATAAGTGTTTAAAAACCATAGTCATTAGAATTGTACCAGCCATCGCTACCAACTCTTGCTGCTACTTCAATATGACTAAACAAATCATAGCCCTAAAACGCCATCATCAAGGCAATTTTGAACCATCTAGTGCTGCCAAATGCTCATTACTAAAACATCTTTGCCATCACCATTCGACACTGATACCTCACAACATCGACCAAACCAAGTACCACCTGCCTAAGAAGAAAATCACTCAGCTGTACAACCATTCTCTAACCACCCAACTCAATACTTAAAACACATCGTTTCCGCTCATCTGTCCAGTTCTCACCAACACCAACAATAGCTTTCTTTTCTTCCATTTTGTCAATTCATAATAGAACTCAATTTCCTCAAATTCAATGAAAATAATAGTTAGATTTCAAGTTAGTTAGCTCAAGAGGGAAGCTCAGTCAAACTAAAGAGAGAGAAGGATATGTTAGAACCCCTAAGCATGGTGGTAAAATGTAATTAACCCAAAAATTTACTATACAGTTGATAATATTTTTTATATGCAGTACTTATATATACTGAACATTTATGACATATATCATACGTAATAACTGGCCAATAACATTTATGGCATATAATTACTTAGAAACGAATATATCTATTTGTTCAATATAACCCTATTCTATTGGAACTGAGATGTTGAAGTTTCTTGCTAGCTAGCCTATGAGAAACCAAGGAAATTAGTATTATTTCCTTGTGACTTTTAGTAAATGGAAACTTACATGCAGACAAACAAAAACTTGTTTATTTCCCAAAGGTAAGTATGCGGATCATGTTTGTGAGTGGATTGATTGAGTGAGATTGTTATTTAGGAATGGCCCAGTTGATTTGCATGCTATACCATTATCAATCAGAAATTCGAAACCTATCATTGGAATAGACCCTTAGTCATTGCTGACCATTGTGTCCAAGGAGGAGAGGAATTTCAATGATGTGTAATTAGTTATGACTTATGTCTTTTACATGATAAAAGTTGAATAGTCCAGTCAAGTGAGATATTGAAGCTGTTATGTTTACGATATGTATTTGTATAACTCAGCTTAAACATGGCTGTACCTGAGACGCTCTTAGTAATGTAATTGGATTAAGTTGATTCTGTTACAAGGTTTTGCATCAATGTTTGTTTGTGTCAATTTTATTCATGACTGATAAAATGGTTTGATATATTTACTGGGGATGCTATTATTTTAGGGGTTAAGATATTGGTTGTCTGCAGACTTCGTCCACTATTTTCTACATATCCAATAGGTAAACAATCCAAATTTGCTCATTACTATAATGTTTGGCTCAGTTATGTTGCCAGAACTATCAATTGAGGAAGTTGTTTTGATTAGTGAGATGCAATTAAAATGAATTTTTAGATCTATTTTCTTAATAGTTAGTGAGGCCTATATATCTTACTGTTTGCTTATCTTCTACGAAAGAAATGACATATTGGTATTATGAATATTCATAAGTTAATGATATAGTACTGAAGTACCTTGTTTTTGTAAGTCAATATTTTATTCATTTAAATGCCGATAACGTTTGGAGTAAGAAAAGTTCTCACATTAAACTCAAAGTAATAATCAACAAGCTATTCAAGGAAGGTTGTTCATAATTTTGGTTCTGGACATCCATCTGTGTGAAAAGAGGGATGGAAACTCAACAGCCAGGTTGTGGGGGAGCAGAAGCAGTTCTAAACCTTAAGCCAAATTCTTCAATCTCTATTGCTTATCACCCTCTCTATGGTCCTCATGATGATCTGCTCCTCCTGGAGCTTGATGAGAAACTCCTTCCTGATATCGTCGACCAAAGGTGAGCAAATGACTATAAAATAACTAGGGTCTTACATTACATTCTCAAATCTCTGAAGGTTTCTTCTTTCTAGGGTAACCTTAAGAGGGCAGCCTGACGAAGATGCAGTTCTTTGCATTCAGTCTAAGACTTACACCATCAAGTTCGTTGGCAATTCCAATTCTTTATTCCTTATACCCCCTTCAAGTCAATCAGTGCTACATGAAAATTCACAAGATAATGATGGGAAAGATCATTACCAGCAAGTTGTTGGATCTGTAATCAAAGTCGCACCTGGTAACATGGAGCTTGTTGAGATTGCTCCCAGGCTTGACAAGCTTAAACTGCTTCTCTCAAAGAGTCTTTTCGGATCTGAAGAGGCATCAGAAGATTATGTAGAGGATGTAGGTCTAAATAGAAGATTGTATAGATGGGATGATCTGGTAGACGAGATACAAGCTAGTGATGATGAGTTAAGGTCTGGATTACGGGCTCTTTCTGCAGTAGAGATTAATGGATTTTGGAGAATTGTGGACGAGAACTACATGGACATGATTCTGGTGATGCTTTTGCACAATGCAGTGTTAAATGACTGGTCGTTGAATTCACTTCATGAAGATGACATTGTGGCTGTCCTGGGATCAGATGGTTTTCCTTGCAAACTTGTACAACATTGTTTGCATGTTTATGGTGATAAGGTGAATGAGGGTGCTGGCAGTAGTTCCGTATGGAGGTTGAATGAGAGGCGAGTATGTGTGCATTTTGCTAGAGAAATTTTAAGAGAAGGGAACAGGAAGATGGATGCTTTCATGCAGGAGTGGCTGCGGCGGATTCCAGAAGGAATGCAGGCTACTTTAGACATGTTGGAGGGTGAAATTTTGAGAGAAAAGCTTGGGGTCGAAACATGGATTCGTGCGTTTAGCGTTTCTTCTTTGCCCTCTGCTCCAGCTGAGCGCTTCTCCATTCTTTTCAAAGAGCGGCCAAAATGGGATTGGAAGGATTTACAACCCTTCATCAGGTTTTACTTTGTTACCTTAATCCTTTCACCTTTGAAATGTATGCTTTGTTTGATTTTAATTTAATTTATTCATCGTTTCAGAGACCTAAATGTTCCGGGTCTATCTTCAGAGGCCCTGCTTCTCAAGTATACTCGAAGAACACAAGCAATCCCAGATGCAGAACCGGTTTTCAGTGCAAGGTAGTGTCATAAATATTTTTTATGCTAGTTACCTGAGTAGCTTGAAGTTTCTTTCTCCATTAGTAGAATCTGAAAGGCCTGTCTGCAAAAATTATGTATTTGTGTGTTGATGATCAAGCTTCTAAAGCAACTTACCATGTTTTGAGTGTTGGTATTAGTCCCTATTGTTTTATATGTGATTTTTACAATGAGGTAACTCAGGACAATTTCACCTCAAAATTTGTTTTTATACAAGAATCATGATGTCTGTACATACTATATTAGTGAATTTAGTTAAGGATCTTAATGAGAAAAAATTCAAAGATTTGTTGAAAGATTTTTGGGCATTTATTAGAATGGTTCAAAATAATTTTTCTATTTCCTTAATAAAAGATAACAAGAAAGAGAGGAAATTTTTACTACTCTGTAGCAATATTAAAATTAAAAATGTAAAAAAGTATTTGAGAAAATATCAAAATAAAGCACTTTCACTTGTAATTAGCGTTCTCAAGTCCGAAATGAAATTGTGGCCTCTCATGGTTTGAAATCAGCTTAAGAATTACGTTTTGAGGTTGTTTACGGAAGCTCATGAGTGGAAACACTAATGTTGTCCGCTCAACATTGTGTTGTGTTACGATGATGGTGGTGATTGTAATAATGACTCTACTCGTAGAGAGAAGTTTAGGATTAAAGGAAAATGCACTTATATTTGGGAGAGAATATACTGTTGAATCCATCATTTAAATGCAAATATACCCATCAACATACATATCAATAATACTCATAAAAGTAATATATATCCGTAAACAGTACCTTAAATATACTCATAAAATCCATACATTTTTTTGGATTTCAAAATGGAGGTAAGTAAGAAAATTGTATATTTAGGTGGACTGGTGGGAGCAATAGTAGGGTAACCAAAACAAAGAAATATAATATTCTGATAATGATGTAATTCTTTTTAGAATATGACATATTTTAAAAAATATATTATTAAAATTGACTTCAACAAAGACAACACGAAGATAATCTGGCATTCGGAAAGGACGAGATTATTATTTAAGAAATGGTGTCTAATATGGGTCAAAATTGTGGTACGGATGGATCGAGTCTCTCTCCTAATAACCATAAATATGGTTATGAACATTATTAATTTTGAGATAGTTAATATTGTAGTGGGATCCACTCTGATATTTATCAGTTTGGTCGGAATGATTCATCATCTTGAATATAGAATAGAATATTGGTTGAGAATTGAGATTGACAGATGAGGATTTTTTTCCATTTCAAATGCCGATAGAGTCCGGACAGGATAGGTAAATGATTTCTCCATGCTTAGTAGGAGTGTTTAAGAAATTCTTTTGAAGGCGAAGGAGGTGAGCTATGGGATTCCTGGATCTTTTCGTTGTGGCATTGATGCCAGTTCTAAAAGTACTGTTGATTACTGCCTTAGGCTTATTACTTGCAACTGGTCGTATAAACCTTATGGGAGCCGATGTAAGGTCTCAATTGAATAATGTAAGTTAACACGGCTGGCATGTAAGATTATGTTCGAGAAGTGTATCTATGTATGCTTGTACATGTAATGTCTTCCCTAATTTGTACATGCTGTTCTGATTCTGTCGCTTCCTGTCCCACCTTCCCAGACGGACTAACAACACTATTTGTCTGTGAGCAGTTGGTATTTTATGTGTTCAGCCCTGCGCTGGTAGTCAGCAACCTGGCCGATACAATTACATTAGAAAGTCTGGTTTCCTTGTGAGTTCAGTTCTATTCTTAGTTTGAACATATAAAGAAAGTTATTCGCTGTTGTTTTCTTTCTAAAGCTGGATAAGATTTGGTTTCTGAAGGTGGTTCATGCCGGTGAATATCTTTCTCACATTTCTTATCGGCTCAGCACTTGCATGGGTACTTATAAAAATCACAAACTCCTCAGCATCTGAAAGGTCTTGTCATTGGTTGTTCTTCTACAGGTAAAAATGATATCTTCGTAATAGTGCTTTCTGCACGATTATTTCTTATGGTCTGCATCTTCTTGATATTATTTTGTCTTAACTCCTCTTTACATACTGAATTCAAGGTTTTTTCTTATAATATATGAAAATTTAATTCGAGGTGTTTCTTGTAAGATTTGAAAAGCTCGTGTTTATATTTATGCAATGAATCATTTTTTTTGTTCATTCACACAGGGAACTTGGGATACTTGCTACTGATTATTCTCCCAGCATTATGTGATGAAGAAAATAGTCCATTTGGAGATTCAACTGATTGCTCTTCATATGCAACGGCTTATGCTTCACTCTCTCTGGCGGTATTGTCAACTATATATCACTTTAAATGTTATAGTTTGGAAGATAAATCTAAAACCTTTTTTCGTAAAAAATTTTACTTTTCAAATTAAATCACTGTATTTGGGACACATGGATATCAGTGAATCCGATGTGTGCAGGAATGAAGATACTTTATGATACCATACTTGTCTTAAATTTTGGATTCATTTCGTTTATTTTATATTTCTTGTTTGACTTATACGTATCTCATCATGCACGCATATGCAAAAAAGGGAAATGAAGGAATCCAACCAAATGACTCCCAGACAAACTTTAATACAACCGGTGAAATATCAGAAAGTTCTACCGAACCATTACTTTCACATGGTTCCCCAAGTTCTGAGGAACATTCAGTTCAAATACAGCAGCAGACTACAATTCCGGGGAAGGTGAGTGGTTCTACTTTCTCTCTTTACTGAAAAATGCCGAAAATAAAATAGTAAAATCTAAATTGTTTCATGTGTTGGAAGTAGGCGATTCAGAAGGAAAATCCTTGCTCCTAATCAAAGTATGATGCAAGGCAACTACAAGTATACATTATGAATTGATTCTGTAGAGGGGCACTGGATGTTAAATTATTCTTCTTATTACATTCAATACTGAAACTTATAAGGGAGTTAGATTTCCGAGCTCTTTCATGACAAACCTTTTCAAAATTCTTATGATAGGTACCGATTTTCAAGAAGATTAAGCAGCGGTTCATGTCATGTACTACAAATATTAAACTGAAGATGTTGCTTGCACCAGCCACAATTGCAGTAGTATGCTCATACTGCTTGATATATTTCTGAAAAAAGTTACATATTTCTACTGTCATACAAGCAGAATGACACCGTCAGTTCTGCAATGACTGTCCAAGCGCTGACCCCCATCCCCCATATTGTTGGGGGACAAAATGAAATAAAAGGGACTGTGATAATCTTGATTATGTCAAGTTCTATTGACTTCAATACTAAAGCCTCGCATGGTTGCGCCCATACTAAATCCTTAGCAATGATTCGTTGCTTGAATAGCTTGGTCCAACCATATGTTTTCCCCACATGACATTTTCTCTGCATGCTATCATGCGAAACCCTGAATGATTATTGGTTGTTTTTTGCATGCACAGTTTCTCTAGATACTTCTAGGAAGCGAGTTTGTTTTCTGACAAAGCTGATTGCTATTTAACTTGTACATGTGAAGATGAGGAAGACAGATTAATTATTCATTTTTCTTCGATAGATTATTGGGAATTTCATTGGAATAGTCTCTCCAGTTCGAGAGGCAATTATTGGTGATGATGCTCCTCTTCGTGTGATTTACAGTTCTACCTATTTGGTGGGGTATAAATTCTATAATACCCTTTGTTCAACCCTTAATAATTGATACTTGATCTGAAAATTTGATCTGCAACTTGCTATATTGTTACTTAATACTATGTGCATGTGGCAAATTCATCTCTCTATCCGTCTATCAACACAACCATTATTAAAGAAATTGTGCTGATTCAATTGTTTCTCTATATTTCCCACAGGGAGGCAGCAATTCCATGTGTCACCCTGATAATGGGAGCAAACCTTCTCAAAGGTAATTTCTAAAACTGAATACGATTCTTCTCATCAAGCTTATCTGCGGTTGGCCTGTTTAGATCCTTGTAACTTGTAAAAAAGAGCAGGTTTTTTTATCTTTATTCTTCTGAGGTTTTGTAGATACTATGTTTCTTGGTCTTGCAGGTCTTAAAACTTCAGGAGCAGGTGTGTCGATCATTGTAGGTATCACTACAATTCGATTTGTTGTGTTGCCTCTTTTTGGCATTGCCATTGTCAAAGCTGCAAGGAGCCTTGGAATAGTGGAATCAAATTCATTGTTCGAGTTTACCCTCATGCTTCAGTTTGCACTTCCACCAGCAATGAATATAGGTAAAATAACTCCGTTTGGTCTTCCCCTATTTCACCTCGAATTTATTCAGTTTGAACATGTTTCACCCCAAACTAAATTAATGATCAAATACATACCTAGACTGCAAATTCCAAATTTAGACATCCTTAAGTCCATTTCCATTTGCGCGCGGCATTACGCCCTTAACGTGATATCACTTTGTCAGACCTGGCATTGAATTTATCTTTTTTTTTTAACTCTACTTAGACACCAGTTTACGGTGTAAAAACCTTTCTCTGCATTGTCATTCGTAAAGCTACTCTCTTTCTAAATAATCCTGAGGAGAAAAATTATAACCATTCCTTGAACGTGCTACAAATATTATACAACGTACTTATTACTGTCTTTTATTCTAGTTTTTCATTACATGAGTTCTGCTTTAATAAAGTAGGAAACATTTATATAAAAGAAATAAGATAGGACACTGATAAGCAAGAGGATAGATGAGAAGACACCTTTAATAATGCTAGCTTGTTTGTTGTCTTGTTTATTTACTATTATTTAAACTCGCTCATTATATGAAGCCATTAGTGTGTGGTTGTCAAGATCATGTTCAACGACTTACGGATCCTCAACGCCCAATGACTGCTAGCACGTATATTATTGCGCGACTTGGGTTTCACTTGCACCACCTATCAACGCTAGTTGGGGGATACTATGAGAAAGTTGGAATATACCACAAAGAAATTTGATATGAAAAAGAGTACCAAGATATGATATGAGGATTTTTTGAGAAAAAATAAAGTCTTAGAAATACATTTTTCATATAAAGAAATCAAAACACAGAGTAAGTAATCGAAACAGAATATAAACTTGCATACCTATATATATTTAACACAGAAATTAAAAATCACACTAGACTGAATGTGTAATATTAAGATACATCATTAAATGTGTCTCCTTATCGTATCTTATCAATGTCTCATGTTTAGTTTCTGATCATGTGAATTCTAATTTCTTGGTAGGTACCATGGCACAGTTGTTTGAGGCTGGTCAGAGTGAATGCTCGGTTATTATGCTTTGGACATATGGAATGGCAACATTTTCTCTTACAATATGGTCTATTATCTTCATGTGCCTACTATAGCTTCATTTTACTTTTCTACTATATGCCAACACTTTCTTTCATTTTTAGGTTAAGTACTTTCCTAAATTAGTTATGTTCTTATGTTTTCTTAAACGATGTAATGAAAAATTGTTGAAAGAAGTTATACAAAATTGAAACAACTCAAGGCTATGTTTATTTGCACGCTCGTCATTGTTGCCCTATATAAGGAATTGCAACTAATTAAACATGCAAAAATCATGATATGAACGTTATTGTACACTATATCATGATGGACACATGATCTTGCACTGTATAACCTTTAGTCGCATATTTGTAAGGTCTTATGAATAATAGAAAGTCATAAAAAAGGATGTCTGAGTATATAAGAACTTGCAAGTAGAGATCTCTAATGCGAGTGTACTGGCTGATCACATAATACATTCACATGTACGAATTTCTCTTTCAGTGCTAAGAACTCTGCCTATTATGAAAAATGAACTAGAATTTTGATTGTGCATCCATTGTGATCGCACAAGACATTTGAGAGATAAAAAGGCTTGTAATGGAAAAATACAGGCTCTGCCCTCGCTGTCCCATAAATCCATCTGAAAATGCAAACATTAATGCAAGTTTGATGCAAGTAAACATATTCCTGCTAAACCAATACATCTCATAATTAGATAATCCATCTGTTGTGTTAACAGATAGAATTTTCTTAAAAAGAATAAATATAGAGAAAATGCATCCACTAGAAATCACAAGCCA
>JAYMTB010000267.1:0-16036 GCA_036897585.1 Francoa sonchifolia | reverse complement strand
CGCCAGTAAATCTGAAAAAAGGGAATTTTTGGTCATTGGTAGTGCCACGGCGCCACTGGATGGCGCCGCAGCACCATTGCCTCTAGAACATGTCTTCTTTTCGATGATTGTTCAGCTTTTTTGACCCTTTTTGAGTATACCGAACATCTCTTCTTCATATTTCAATAAAATGTCTCTGAATATCTCAAATCCTCATTAGTTTCGACGACATGTAAGAAAATATAGAAAACTCTAACTAAAAACCTAAAATCTCGATAATTAGCATTCTATTAAGTGGAAAGAGTATCCACAAAACAATAATTATAATCAACCGATCAGTTTTCAATGAACTCCTCTAATTTGGTTATCAAAGTCTTCAATATCGCATTGCATTTCCTAAAGTTTGGTGACCAATTCTCTAAGACCACTACATGCATCTCTTGGCTCGCTCGTAATTTTGCCTCTATCTCCTGTTTAGAATGAGTCAATCTCAGAAAGGCCCTCCCCTCCACTTCAGAAGCTTTGGGCCAAGTACTTTCTTTCAAAGTCAATAAGGTAAATTGATCCCGTCCGTTGTCAATGTAAACATTGTCTTTCTTTGATGTTGAGCATCTACACACAAGGTCGTCTAAATAGTAATTCGCGTATGTTCATCTATCCACTATAGCACAAAATACCTTATCCTTATACCTCCAAATAGAAAACGACACTTTGCAGCGTTCACTCACTTTAATCTCCCCAATTGCTTTATCCAACCAATTACGTATGGAGTAGGATGTTTTTCACCCCCCAGTTTCAACCTCAAGACGGTTCACTTACCAATGAGGTTTTATTGGCAGCCACAATCAATAATTAAATAAAAGGCTTTATTGAAAATAGTGCACCTAGTTTGGAAGAGTTTGTTTCTTTGTGTGTCACCTTTTTGCTTTGGTGATAGCATTAGTCCTTAGATCACATACACATAACTGTCATCATGTTCCTCACCTTTACCATCTGGTTCACAATAAATCTCCTCATCAAATTTTCTTTCCAATTCTTTGCAATCATCTTATGCTCCCCCAAAGTTAATTCGTTGGCTTGGACAATCAATAGATCAATGACCAAATAATATACACTCGTAGCACTTGATTGGTGGCTGTTTGTAGGTGTTGCTAATTTTAGGTGCTACTTTGTTTGCCACCTCTCTTTGTTGCTTTCCGACTTGCTTCCCAACTTCAGACCGTGTTTTGAGAAGATTATGTTAATGGCTTGCTGCTCTCTCTCCTGTATCACTATGATTCAGCAAAGATGTGACAGGCCGTTTCAATGCGATTTCTCTCAACAAACATCATCTCAGCTTTCAAAGTCAAATTCAGGACTTCAGATATGTTCACTATCGTCTGCACCCCAATTCTATCTCGAATCGCAACCCTCAAATCCTTTAGATTTCGAGCAACTTGTTGCGTTTTTGTCTTTATTAAGTTGCTGAGTTTATCTAGGTGTAGCAATTCAGTGGTGTAATCATGAATGGTTCTTTGTCCATGCGAAGACCTTGATATTGGTGGAACAAGTATTGCTAATAGTCGGATGGTAAAATCTCGTCTTTAGCATTTGCTTCATTTGATACCAACTTATGACCCGACCCTTTCATTCTCTTACCTTTGTTATTGTACCCCTTCCCACCATATTGAAGCATCACCTTTGAGTCCTTAAACACAAATTTTACCTTTAGATTTCCTCGATCATCCACGTACTTGAAACGTCCCAAAATTGCTAGATCGTTTACATAGTCGTAACTTCAAAAAACTGATAAATTTAGTAAGTGATTAAAGGATTTTTGCATGGGTATTTTGGGGAAAAGTTGCAAAAAGACGCCATATTCATTTTGGGGCCTCTCCCTTTAATCATCGAGAAAATTTTGAAAATATTATAGTAACTTCATTAAAAGGTTATGCCTACTTGTTCATTGGTTCCATGTCTTTTTTGTACAATTATATTTTGGGTAGTAATGAGATACAATAAGTTGATAAATTGTAATGAAAGTTAATATCTACATAAGGGATCAAATGCCATTTGAATTGTTTAATATTGTTTGCCCAATTTTTAGCTGTGCAATCAACCCATAGAGTATCTAAATTGATGCAATGTTGCACTAGTAGCTCAATTCTGTTAAAATTTTTGGACAGAATAGGGTTTATTGTAGACCTCATCTGCAAATCATAATGCATTTTAATGCTCAAATCATTGTACATGAATCATTTTTTGTGTTAGCTCACTATTCTATTCAAATCAATTTTGGCCTATGTATATCGTTCTTAGTACCATCCACATGAATAAAAAACACACATTACTGGATTATTAAAAGGCCTATATAAATATGATTAATAATCTCAAAGAAACTTTTTTTTATGTCCTTATTAATATCATCTCGACCTTCTTACATATATTTTTAATTTCTATATATTTTATTCTTGTATGATCAGGCATCCATTTTAGCATTTTTAACTACATTTTTGTATGGCTTTGCTTAAACTTTGAGCTAGCATGGAAAAAGCTATTTCGAAAAAGCTTTGTTATAAATTCTCATTGATTGCTTAATGCTAACAGTATAAGTTAAAAGGTGAGTAATTTTGTTAAAATTACGGATATTACTAAAAAAAATGTTACAATAAGGTTAATTGAAATTAGGCCAGTTATGCTCTATGATTTAAAGTATATGGCTACCAAGAAACTTACTTTAAAAGGTTCATAGCTAAAATGTGAATTGTCATATGAATAGACGAAATAAATTAAAAAAATAGGTTTTTGTTCAAGAATGAAATCTTATGGAAACTGTCAATATCCAGTTCATCATTCGGAACCATATCACATCTCGGATCTGATGGAATAAGATGAATTGAGAAGTGGTGTGACTACAAAATGATAGAATATGTAATGTCAGGTTAATGTGTCAACAATCAAAGAGATGAAAAAAAATTGTTGGAAATGGTTTGGTCCTAATAAAATGAAAAAATTGCTTCATGTAGATGAGTTAAGAGGTAGGATAATGCCAAAATGAACTTGAATAAAAGTAGATACGAATAACTTGATGACTAGAGGTTCAATGGAAGATTGGCCAGTAAAAGGTACCATGTTTGGGAATTATTTTTTTTTGGAACGAACCCTAGGTAAGTTTTGCATTATAACTTAGTTGAGTTGAGTTATACTGACAGGAAATTGCAACTTGCTCGAACTCATAGTCATTACAACTTGTGGACACCCGTGTAGTGGCACAGAGAGAGGAGCTATGAATTAAGATTGAGTGTCCTCAAAACAATCATGCTTCCTTACTGTTGCTGTGTCAGCTCGTATATTTTCTTATCATGAATTTTCGACTGTAATAATGACTCATTGATGATTAACCTTTTTTTTTCTTTTGCTGCTGTGGCTTGGTTCTCTTGCAGGGAGTAAGTGTCGTTTATGACTGGCTATTTCGTTCTTTTGAAGAGGATTCCTGTCTTTTTCCTACTAAATTCTCTCTGTATTTTTTGTTTTGTTATGATTTCGTTGCCATAACTTAAAGCTTGCATGCTATTTAGCAGCCTCTATTTCGTGATGGGATGAAAGAATGGAGTTGTTGCAAGAAAAGAAGTCATGACTTTAGTTTATTCTTAGAAATTCCTGGGTAAGTGTTCGTTTTAATTAATTCAAATTTTAGTTTATTTTGAAAGCCTACCTTTACCATGATTAGTAGAATTTATATTTGCTAACTCCATATGCATGGAATAAGTGTTCTTTTTAATTAATTCAAATTTTAGTTTATTTTCAATGCCTACCTTTTACCATGATTAGTAGCTAACTCCTTATGCATGGTATACCACATTGGTGATTGATTGATTGGTATTATATTTAACGTAAGATAGAAATTTAGCTCTGTTAGTATTAAGATTTGAATTAGTTTTTCCACTTAAAACTTCTTTAGAAAAAAATTCAGTAATACTTCCAGAAATCTGTTTTCAGTTTATTTTTTGTGCTGATTATAGATTGGAAACTTCATATCCATGTAAACTTGTACCATGTTAGTTTCTACATGGCACTTTATTATATCATTGTTGTTGAAAGATTAATTTAATAATTTTAATTCCTTGAATTTAATTAATTAGTGGTTCATGTAAAGGTTCATGTAAGTGCATGTTTCATTTTGATCATGCATTAGTGTCTGTTTGTGGTTTTTGGTACATGAATGAATCAAGATCCATGTATGAGTGTATATTCATTCTTTGTTATTAATGTTTTGCCTATTGAGTTGTTTTTTTGGGTACTATATAAATCCATTCTGTCAACACATTTTGTATCAGGTTCTCCAAATTAAATCGAAGTGATTTAAAGTGATCTCTCAAAATTCTTTTCCTCTTTTGTGTTTTTTGTGAGTTTTAAAATTATTTCTCATAACAATTGTTACAGTGAGATAGCAAAGGAAAGTACATGGATTGTTCTCTCTTTCTTAGAAATCCTCGAAGTCTAAATAAGTTTCTTTATCAAACACCAATTTAGAGATTTGATTTAAATTGTAATCACACATGGTTCTTCTTCATAGCTCCTTTATCTGGCTAAATAGCAGTAAACACAAATGTGTCAAACACAGAGCGACACAACATGCCAATGCGTAATTTTTTACTAGACATAACTAATAAAATATAATACAAGTGCTTCATAAACTAAAAATAAACCATATCAAATAAACATAATGTCAATAAACATTTTAATACTTGGTTCGAGTTTAATTCAAATCCTATGGCATGTATGCTTAGGCCTCGTTTGACCGCATGGATAGGATTAGATAGGACATATGCAAATTTTTAGGATAAATTATTTTATATCCCATGTACATAGGATAAAATATATACCACCATTTGTTTTGGATATTTTTATTCCATGTATACAGGATATAAATTAGTTTTTATAATACCATTATACAAAGATATCATGCAATTTAGACTAGAAGGTACTACATATCTTATCATATCATATCCCAATGGTCAAACATAGCCATAAGACCCTAAAATTACATTTGTTAACAAAAAGAAATACCGAGTAAGGCATTTACCGTAATATAATGTAAAATAAGGTCGGAATATGGTTTCAATAATTTGAATGTGTTCAAAAGTTTGTTGGTGATCTGTTTTTTTGTCCCCCATTTTTGTGACTTTGAAACATAATCTAGCAGATATTGGCTGTCTTGTTGTACATGAAGTGTTTCTTATTGTAGTGGACCCTTTATTTGTTTGGGTTAGTTGGACTTGGCGCTCATGTGGTCAGATAGGTTTACGATGAACTTCTAGTGGCTTAGAAAGTTGCACTTAACTTCCTTTGCTTACCATCGTATTTGAACGACAAACGTCATCAGAGTTCATATAAATTGAAAAAAAAACAAGGGGCAACAATATCCCCAAACATAGTGTCTTCTTTTATGATAATAGACAACTAATCTCGAACCTTAAATATCCAAAAAGGAAATTCTCCTCCTCAATGTGCTGATATGTTTCGGAAGTGTGGGAGTGTATCATGTCAGGTAGGCAGGAGAGGGTTGATGTTTTACTGCTATTTGCTTTTTTCTAGAAAACCAACCAATTGCCAGGTAAATGGTTTTATGGTTCTTGTTGAACAAGGAAAATTATAGTGATCATTTAATATGTATGTATAATTTTAATTTGTATTGCATGTTAGATAATATACAAGTATAAATATAAATTTATTTGTGAAGAACATAGGTCTTTCACATAGAGGAAATTATTTTTGCTAAAAGCAAATTATGGTTGTGGTAAACATCAGGAAATATTAGACGTGCCTCTCATTCTGCTTGAATGGTGACAAATTATAGACTTCAAATTGTTATTTTTCAATGTGGTTGCTCAAAGGTTTATTCTTTTCCTAAAGATGTATGACAGGTAAACACACAAATGAGAAGCCAGTGCCAACAAAGGCAGCTGCTCCACAGAAACCAATTTCTGCTCCCATTGCAGCTCCTGCTACTGATTTATCATCAAAGCAGTCATGCTCTAGGTGCCATCAAGGATTCTTTTGTTCAGATCATGGTAATCTGCAGTTCCAATCCTTTTAGCGTTAAGGATACAGTAACTGTTAATAAGCTAGACGTTTTTCTTTCTCACTGAAAAAATGAAGAAGGATTCTTTTGTTCAGATCATGGTAATTTCCATTTCCAATCCTTTTAGCTTGAAGGATACAATAAATTTTAATTATTTGTGTTCTCACTTTGTATAAAACAAGCTAGATGTGCTTTCTCATGGAAAATAAAATAATAAAGGCTAGCTCCACAATGTTATGATCAACACATTGAATTAGGGAGAACTTGTGATTGCAACATGATTGTATTTCTCTGATTTCTCCAACAAACATGACAAGGATGCCATTTCTTATGTTTTAGAAAGTAATCTCTTAGATTTTCAATCATGTGTTTTGTTGTTTCAATAATTTTTTAGTGCACCATGGTATTAGTTTTTACTGGTATACCAAGCTTAATCATATACTATTTTAGGTTCGCAACCCAAACAAAGGATTCCAAAGCCCAATCCAATGACAGCTGCTCCAGCTGAAAGCAATGCAGACATCCAGGGATGCCATTCGACTCCAACAAAGAAAATAATTGGCATTAACGAACTCCAAACTTGTAAATATTGTCATCAAGATTTCAAAGAAAAGGATAATCATGAAACTGCCTGCAACTATCATCCGGGCCCTGCTGTGTTCCATGACCGGATGAGAGGGGTACGATACACGTGCTACATTTTCATCTCTCAATTTTATAACATTTTATACCTTTTGATTCTTACATTAGAATAATTTGCAGTGGAAATGCTGTGATATCCATGTCAAGGAGTTTGATGACTTTATGGGCATTCCACCATGCACCAAGGGATGGCACAATGCTGATCCAACATCTTAAGTAGCTGCCAGCTAAGATAAGCCATTTTATTGTAGTTCAATGCATCCTGTTCAGCAGAAAGATTGATATTCCTTGCTCATTATCAGATAATCACTTATTCACAAATCTTGTGTGGGGCTAATAGTTTTCATGTCCCATCTCATGGAAGACCCTTCTTGCCTCGCTTAGTCCTATCTCCATCTAGGGGTATTTTAGTAATAGATTCTATAGAAACTGGACGAACCTATTTAGTCAAATACCTATCGACAAATTCATATGTTCCTTTTATTACAGTACTTCTGAAGAAGTTCATGGATAACAAGCCTTAAAGTTTTCTTATTGATGCTAGTGATGGCTCTCTTAAATTTTGTGTTGATTGATGCGACTCTCAAAAATATGGATTTTTGCTCGATTTATCAAACTTGTGATTCACTATAATTTTTATGGTCAACTTGATATATTTAACAGAAATTTCTGTCAGGCATGGAGAAATCATCTGCACATGGTCTCTTGCATTCAAAGCAATCTTCTTAAGAAGCATTTCTTTTTGCATCTTAATGCTTAATGATAATTGGAAACCATCTCTTGAATAAAATATTAAAATGTTGATGTTATGATTATAAAAATCTAGTTAATCGATGTATATGTATTGATGGTTAGAGGTATCTTTCTGATTCAATTTCTTTGATTGCTTAATGGTTGTCCTTTGGTCTCCTAATAGGATGTCAAGATGGATAATAATGCTTAGTATATGTATTGTACGATTTGAGAAGTTGTGTTTAAATTGCATATAATCCAAAGAGATGAGAAGTTGTGTTTAAATTGCATATAATCCAAAGAGATATCATAAGGGAAATTGAGAGAGTAGCAAAGAAAGTAATTAAAGAGGGTGAGTTGTGGCATCTCTTATGCAGTTCTTTATAGGCATTCTGAAAAGGGAATTTATCCGGAGCTAAGATGTAATTTCGGAGAAACTTGGATCGGAAAAATGAAGGTTCCAGCAGCAGACCTATCTTATCAATATGTTATAGTTTTCCATATGAATAATTTGGAGGTATTTGTACATATTGGTTGTTTAAACTTGATTACTTGATGCAAACTGGATATAAAGAGTGCAAGTGAAAACTTGCAGGATGTAGTGTCTTTTCATCACACATCGAGGTCTCAACTTTGTAAGATATCAAACTAATTCAATTAAGGAACAAATCTCAGGGAGAAGAAGGATGAAAATTAGTTAATTTCGCACAACATATGCAACGTATGTGATTAATTTATTTTTAAAGTAAGAAGTCATGAGTACTGTAATGACTCGGGTTCGACCCAGTGTCCTGGGCATCTTGTTCATATATATCAAATTGCTTATACCCAAATTATTTGGTAGTAGGAAAACACAATCTTATAAATTAGATTCTAATCTTATATTTTTCTGATGCGGGATTTTACAATCTCTTCTGTTCAAAGACAAAACGTTCTTGTTGTGATCATTCCAGGATGTTTTCGCCGAGCGTGGTGACTCCCATTGCGTCCAAATATAACACTTAGTCCTGCAAGTTCTAGAGGTGGCTCCCACCCAAGCTCCGACAGTGTAGCCCGGCTAACTGTTCTGATACCATTTGTAACGATCCGGGTTCAGCCTACTGAACCGCACAACTTGTTGATACGAGGCCAAGGCACCAACCGTATCAAAATGCTTAAGCCCAAGTTGTTTGGTAGTAGGAAGATTCAATCTTATAAGTCGCACTTCAATCTTATACTTTTTCGATATGGAATTTCACAAGTATAGAAGTGAGGTTGACCTTGAATAGAAAATAACTTTAGGTTGATCTTGAATAAAGAATAACTCTATATTAATAGAAATTACCTATGAAAAGCAGTTTTTTCGTAGACCTATAGTAACAAAAACTACATATGATAATAGGTATAAGCACTCAACATAGGTTTTGGAGCACGTTACTATAGTAAACCACGTTACTATGGTGACAGATAAACATCCTCAAAGTAGTTGGCTACCTATGGTCAGCCCAACCAAAATTTTGGGAGAAGGCCAATTTTAATGAAAAAGAATTAAGTTCTTTTACAATTTCAATATGTAAAATCAACAAATAAATAAATTGTTAAGTTTTAATAATTTTTCTAATTCCTAATACAATTTTAGAATAATTCATAAATACTAGTTAATTCATTTTATCCATTCATTAAATTTACTATTTTACTCATTAAGATATTAAATATATTTATTAAACTCCAACTTATATTTTTTTATCGAAACTTTTAATATCAGTTTTGGAAAAACAGATATCAAGGGATTTATGACCTCCCATCCTTTACCGAGTCAATCTAATAGTCAGATAATTAAGTAAATTTCTTTATCGGAATTTTTTATTGTATAATACGAATAACAATTTAAATTGGTAAAAATGATTTAAAATTTACGAAAATATTATATAGTGTCTTTTAATTTATGTAAAGTTAATAATATATAAGGGAAGCTAAGAACTAATAAATTGTTTTGAGATTACCCTTCATGCGTACATATAACGTTCCGATTAATTAGAGTCCACATTTGGCTAACACAATCTCTTCCAAAATTACACTGTTGCAGCTTCTCTAACTCAATGCACTCATTAAAATACTTCTCTATATCATTCCCTTACCGTCGTCTTCAAAGTTGAGCTAAGGGTAGGTCAATTGTAAATAAGTTTAAGTTTTCTATATCTTTTTAAGTTTAAGACTTGTTTTCTTATGAATTTGTTATATATATATTTTAATATTTGTTTAGCAATACAAAATCTAATAAACTTTATTTATATGTATAGAAAAATAATAAATAATAATGCAGTTTGTTTTTATGCTTTATATATATATTTTTTCCGAGCTCAGTCATCAATCTAAAATCAAGGGGCCATTTGAAACATGATTTATTCATGTTGCATGAGTTTCATTTGGCTAAATTGTTGAAATTTTGTTGAAAAGAGATATTAAAAGGAAATTTCTGAAGTTCACTCAAACTTTAGAATGGTTTGAAGCGCTTAATTCATTAGATCAAAATGCCTCAATTTATAGAGAATTTAATTACATTTCTTGATTCATAAAACTAAGTCATGAAGCTATTACAATCATTAATCAAAAGATAATTCACCAAAGCTAGGAACACAAAAGGTGATAGCACACATATGAGTATGACTTTACCATATATAGACTTAACTTAAGCTAATTAACAAGCTAATAGTAGATATCAAATAGTGATATATTGGACCAAGTTTTGGAACCACAAAACTTCAAATCACCACCAATTTTAATTTTAAAAAAATGTGCCATTGTTCTGCTTCTAAAAACCAGCTTTTTGACTTTGGCTTCACTCTTGCAACATAGTCCCAAGCAAAATTATCACTTTCTCAACACTCCTCAATAATTTGCTAGTGACTCCTAGCAAATTTATGAATTTCTCAAAGTTGGACTTAACCAAAGCTTTAGTGAGTATATAAGACCACTGATTTCCATTCCTTTGTGATTTTTTAATAGAATGGAACTTAAAATTGATGTGTTCAGTTCTCCCATAGTGTACTGGATTGCTAGCAATGGTAATGATAGATTGATTATTGCAATAAACTAAAGGTGGATAAGTTTGAACATGACCCAAGTCTCCCATAATCTACCTTAGCCATATAACCTGATTGGAAGCTGAAGTAGCTGCTACATATTTAGCTTTGATAGTGAGCATAAATGCACCGATTTTAGATACATTTTCATGTTTATTTTGATGCTAGATTCCGAGATTTATTACATTTCATTTAAGTTTTTATGATTTTGTGTCACGTCATGAAAAGTGGAGAAACTCGTCTTATTCGGCATGAAAATAAGAATAATTGTATAGATGTTGATAACCGCACAAAAAGGGCTCAATCCGGAGGAAAAACGAAGAAAATTTAATGCATGAACTGAAGCACAAGAGCCGCAACACCACAAGTTGGGCGCCGCGGCGCCACTCCTAACCAACTTCCGAATTTTTAGGGACTTTTGAATTTTGAAAACCCTAATCATCTTGGACCTGGTAAACATGCCTCAAGATATAAAAAGACATATTATCAACACAAAAAAGGGAGCCGAATTGGAGATCAAAGAGACGGAAAAGAACGTGAAGATTAGAGGATTCAAGGAAGGAATTCGTCGATTGACAACCGATTGATTTCCAGATTTTGTTTCTCCTTTGTCTTTTATGATTATTAGAATGTTTAGGTTTTGTTTGATTATATTAAACATTAACTAATTCATTATCTAGAGGATTGATGTAACTTACTAGTATATTATGTTTTAATGTTTGATTGCGCATTTATTCAATTTATTTTTAAACGTATTTATGTTATCCGTTGTTTATGCATCTATGACTTTGTAACATATAGAGTAATTTGTTATCTAATGTTTAGGCCAATCGAAAGTTAGGTGGACTTAGATAGGACCATGAATAATTATAGCGTAAGGTTGAGTTAATCAATCGAGAGATGCCACTAATCTTATGAAGTCTACACAAGGAATCACAGATCGTTAAAACATCCATATTATCAGAGCCCCATTAGGTTAGCTAGTATGGGTTACCTTGGAAAGAGGGGGAGAATTCAAATTAGGATGCCCGACTTATTCATGGACATTATATGATTATAAAATGCAAAAGAAAAACAGAAACACATAATTGCTAGTTAAGTGAAATCAATTCTCTAGTCCATATTAATATCAGTTTTACCAGTTTATTTACTTGTTCGTTTCCAATTTATTTGTTTAATTTTATTTTAAAATCAAAACCTCAAATTCTTTTAATGTAGGTAAATTAAGGTTTATTTAGGACAACTGTTATTAGGTTAGACATAATCCATGTGGGTTCGACATCCGATCTTAAGTCTATACTAAAACTTGACATCGCACACTTGCGGTAAATTGTTGCGATCACTTTTGCGCACCACCAAACTGCAGCAGTGGATTGTGCCACTATCTCTTGTTTCTTGGATGACCAAGAAAACACACTAGAGCCAAGGGTAAAACAAAATCCACTTGTGCTCTTCATATCATCTAAACTTCTAGCTCAATCACTGTTCACATAGCCTTCAAGTTTCATCTTTCCATTGCCTTCAAACCAAATGCCATAATTAAAGGTTCCTTTGAGGTATCTAAGGATCCTTCTAGCTGCACCCATGCGAGTTTTGCTTGGATTTGACATAAAATGAGAGGACAAACTTGTCACAAACATTAAATCTGTTCTTGATGCAATCAAGTAGAGCATACTACTAATGGGGCTCCTATAACTTGATTCATCACCTCAAGGAGCACCATCTCAACTCGCGTATCCACTTATTTGCGCTGTTCCATTTTGAAATTCTTCAATATTTTTTTGGCATACTTCTTTTGACTTACAAAAATACCATCAGTGAATTGAAAATTTTCAAGCTGAGAAAGAATTGCATTTCACCAAGATCTGTCATCTCCAACTCTTCTTCATTTCAGCCTTAAAGTTTTTAATTTCTTTAAACTCACTTCCGGTCACAAGTAAGTCATCAACATATAGAGAAATTATTGAAAATCTATAGTGAGAAGTTCTTACATACAATGTCTCATCACTTGAACTTCTTTGGAAGCCAGCCTTGCACAAGTGCTTATCGATTCTGTTATACCAAGACCTTGGGGCTTGTTTAAGGTCATAAAGAGCCTTCCTCAGCCTTAGAACTTTATCTTGATGGAAGTACAAGTCCAAAACGTGAAGATGACAATGAAGCTTTTAATGGATTGGATGTTGGTTTTGAAAAAAGGTGGGTCATGGCTTTCAAGTATCGATTGTGGTGAAGATTGAAGATAGATCAGCCCAAGAACAAAGCCCAACCAATTAGGAGCTTAAAAAATGAGTGAAAGAGCTTTTCTTAAAGAGCAAGTTAATTTTTCTTGAAAAACAAGTATGATTTTTATTACTATTTTAAATAATGGGCTGAATGTCTTTTATGCTCTTTTAGTTTATTCTTACAATGTTAATTTAGGAAAGTTTTTTGTCTATTTGCTTTGTAACCCTAGCCTATTTAAAGGCCTATATACATGCCTATGGTGCCTTATTGAGCGAGTCTCCCATTCTTTTGAGATCTCGGTGTTCTCGAGTTCCTTTTCTTTCTCTCTTTGATTCTTTCGAGTGGTGTGCTAGAGAGGTCTTAGAATGTACTTCCGCTGGTTGTGAAATTTGTTGGAGGTTTTGTTCGTATTATTCCACCATGCTTGAGAGGTGTAAAACCTTGAAAGTACATCATATCTTCATAATCAACTACTTCAAAACCCTCAGGTTGCGTAACATATAATTCTTCTTCAAGACTCTATTTAGGAATGCCGATTTTACATTTACTTGGAAGATTTTCTAATTCTTGCAAGTTGTCTTGGCTATAAGAAGTTTGATTGTGTCATGCCTTGCAACAGGGGCATAAGTATCTCCATAATCCACCTCTTGCTGTTATGAATAACCTTTCACAACAAATCTAGCCTTGAGCTTGTTCACGATCCCGTTTGAGTTGAGTTTTGTCTTGAATGTCCATTTGACTCTTATAGCCTTTTTATGATCTGGTAGTTCAGCAAGCTCCCATGTTTTGTCTTCTCGATCATCCTTAGCTCTTCTTTCATTACATCCATCCATTTCTCATTCTTAGAAGCCTCAATGAATGAGTTAGGCTCTACAATAGCAAGATTACAAGACTGGTACAATTCTGAAATCAGTTTGGTCCCTCTTGGATTCTCATCTTCTGCTACTTCTGTATTAGAAACTTCATGTGGAATATGTTCCTCATGATTCTCTCCTTCTTCTTCAATTGGAAAATGCTCAAAATAAGCTTCTACTTCTGCATTCCATTCGCAGCTGCTGTGTTAATCAAATGTCACATCTCTACTCACCACCATCTTCTTTGTTAGTGGATTGTAGATCCTGTAGGCTTTAGAATGAGAGTTGTAGTCTACAAAAATACCCTTTTTTGCTTTCACAGTCGGCTTATCTCTTTTAGCATTAGGAATGTGATATTAGCATAGAGATCCAAACATCCTCAAATAATGCACGTATGATTTAGACTCAAACCAAGCTTCAAAGGAAGTTTTACCTCCAAAGCTTGAATTGACAATCTATTTTGCAAATAAATTGATGTATCCACAGATTCAACCCAGAATTGTTTGGGAATCTTCTTCTCATACATTAAACACCTTCACATCCCCAAGACAGTTCTATTTCTTCTCTCTTCAACTCCAATCTATTGTGGACTATATGTTGCAGCGAGTTGGTGCTAGATTCCATGCTCCATGAGAAAATTCTTGAACTCCTCATTGACATACTCTTTGCCATTATTGGTTCTCAAAATTTTTATTCTTTTGCCACTTTGGTTTTCTTCTAACTGCTTGAAGTGTTTAAGCATCTTAAAAACTCGACTTTTATTAGTAATAAATATGACTTTGGTACCTTCATAGGTCCACACACATCTGAATGGATGAGCTCCAACTTGTCATTTGCTCTCCAAACTTGATTTTTTGGAAAACTACTTCTTAGTTTCCCCATTTTAGGGCTTTCACAAACCCTTTGCAATGTTTGCACAGACGGTATGTTTAACACATACTCCTCCTTTCGAGTCTTTTGTAATATGTTGAGATCATAGTGGCCAAACCTCTTGTGCCATAAATCTGATTTTTCTCCTCTACTGCTGAATGTGGTGTGTTTCTTACAGCTCCGTATCATGGGAAAACTATGGTTTATCGTTGGCACTCTTGCAATTTCATGCTAGTTAGAATCATTTATAATACACTGATTTTTTTTCAAAGATAAGTGAGTAGTCATTTGACTAACACTCAACAAATTTTGATCAATCTCTGGAACTAACAAAACATTATTTATATATTTGATACCAGTCTGTTTTGAGTCTGACAGTGCCTCCTCCTTTCGCTTGCATTTCATTGCCATTACCCACTATTATTATGCTATTGATTGAAGTGTCCAGCTCTTGAAACAAGCTTTCATCGAATGACATATGGTTTGAGCAACCACTATCAATAATCCATTGATTTATCCTATTTCTTATGTGTCTTTCCGTAAACAAGTGTTCTTCTCCTTGATCTACTTTTTTACCGTGATCATTTTGTTATTGTTTGGTGTAGAATGACCATTTAACTTAAATCTGCAATCCTTCTGCATGTGGCCCATCTTTTTGCAGTAATGACATTAGAGTTTTGACTTATCTTTAAACAAGCAATCTGCCTCAGCATGATTTGGTTTCTTGCAAATGCTGCAACCAAATGCCTTGTTCTTTCCATTTTTCTTGTTCTTGTTGAACTTACCTTTTTTCTTGTTCTTGTTGAACTTACCTTTGGAATAGTATCTTTTTATCCTTGTGCCTCAAGCTCATGGCCCCTACAGATGTGTCTTCTCTTCTTCAAAGTTCCTTTGTTCCTTAGCCTGCAATGAACCTACAAGCTTAGACATGGTTAGTTTGTCTAAGTCTTTGGACTCCTTAATGGCATCCACTTTGGATTCAAACTTCTTTGGCAAGCTGAACAATACTTTGTCAACAAGGATTTTTCCCTCAAACGTTTCTCCTTGGAGCTTCTATTGATTCACAACTTGAGTAAGTTTATCAACATACACTTTTACACCTTCATTGTTTCCATTTTCAGGTCCTCGAAGTCCCTTCGAAGATTGAGCAATCTTATTGCTCTAACTCTTGCTGATCCTTCAAAAATCTCTGGGAGTATATTCCAAGCTTCCTTGGCCTTTTGAGCAGCCCTAATTTGTGGAAAAATGGCCTTCAGTCACTACAGCATATATAAATGAAAGTGCTTTGTAATTCTTCAGTCTTTTATTCTTGTTTTCTTTGATCTAAGTGGTGGTTATCGATTCCGTCAAATAATTCTTACTTTTATAAAAGTAGTAAAAATGGTAAGCAGGGTCGAATCCACAGGGATTGGATTGACTTATTCAATTTTCAGAATGAGAGAAGAAAGGAGAATTTGAAATTCAGATATTAAAAGAAATATTTAAAAATTAAAAATTAAAAATCAAAGTTTAAAAGTTAAAGATAAAATAATTTAAAATATAAGGGATCTGAAATTTAAAAAGATTCAGAATTCAAAATTCGAGATTCAAAAGTTAAAAAGTAGGAGATA
>JAYMTB010000266.1:0-16050 GCA_036897585.1 Francoa sonchifolia | reverse complement strand
TAAATAATAATAATAAATAAATAATAAAAAAAAAAAGGGCCACCTCCATACGGCATGCCGCAACATCCTCCATTGCCACCATACAAAGAGAAAAATAAATTCAGTAAGAAGGAAGAAAAAAAAAAATAGGGAAAGAAAGAAAAAAAGGGAAAGAGAGAAAAACGGTAGGAAAAAATCTAAGAGAGAGAGAGAAAAGGATGAGAAGGAAACAGAGGAAATGGTAAAATAATTCCAAATCGGAAAATTTATGGTTTTGTCATTTTTGATTTAGGATTTTACCGAATAAAGAGAGGAAGCACAGAGTTAAAATTGGGATGAATTGTGCTAGAAGTGGGGTGTGACATAAAACACTCTTTGAATTTATCTTAATCGGTTAAGACATTCTTTTAATAAATTAAAAAGTTATCTGTAACTTTTTAATCGATTAACTTTTTAATTGATTAAAAGAATGTCTTAATTCATTAAAGTTTAACGGAAAGCACTTGTAACTCTTTAATCGATCAAATGATTGTATTAATCGATTATTGACATACAAAGAATAATACTTCAATTCTTTGACTCTTAAATCGATTAAAGGATTCTGGAAAATCATATTTTCAAATTCAAGAGTTGTAACATTACGGAATGGATGAAAAGTAATATTCATATGAATGAGTGTCTCGAATCTCTGTTTAAATTTATTGAAATTCATATTTATAATATATTGATTGATTTAATTACATCAATCAACACTCAGTTCACAAACTCTAATTCTCTCTTTTCTCAAAACTGTTTCACAAATAATTATCGAAAATTATTCACTTTTATTGATTGCACTATTTCAAAGATTTTGTTATATCATAGGAATAATTTGTCCGAACCTCATTAACAAACATTTTACGAGTGAAAACAAATAACGTTCTAAATATAGTATCTCTAAATACCCTATCATTTGTTGTTTTTCTTTGTTTATTATATTCCATTGTTGAAATTCCCTTTCTCTCGTAATTTCCCAACAATATCTGGCCCTTGCCAAATGTAGTCCTAGGTCCATCCCTGGAGTCCAGGTACCCGCTGTTTATTCATGCTTCATTGATTTTTCAAGTTCAAGTAGCTCGAGTAATTTTTAATATTCTACATAATATTTGCTGACGAGTTTAATCCATCGAGCTAAGTCGAGTTATTCAAGTATTTTAGTGATTCCAATTTGAATATTGAGAAAGTATACATATGAAATTTTAGAAAATATACTTTTTATACTTTATTTAAGAAAATATAGTTTTTTATTTGATAATTATAATTGAGGGGAGCTACTCTAATTATTTATTCGAAGAGTAAAACCAAAGTTGACTTAGAGTTGAGTTTGGAAGAACAAGGTTTGGATTAGAGTATTGCTTATTACAAATTCGACTAGGCCCGATCAGACACCTAATTTCACTATAAGAAAAATATAAGTCAAAAGAATCTGAAATTTTTATAATAATGAGGTTCATTTCTTAAATACTGTTGCCCTTTTCACATTTCCTCTTACTTTCTACAAATCAAAGTAAACCTACCCATTGATTAGGATTTTGATTTACCATAAGGAGAGTGGAGATCATTTGAAAGCTTCTCCCTCATCAAATTGAATCCAAACAAACTAAACACTAAAATGGAGAATTTGACCTCACAAAAAAGTGAGAATGTATCACGATTGTTTACCATAGCTCACATATTTTAAGATCAGAAAAAATGACCACTATGCGCTTAAACTGACAGGTTTTCCTATCAGTTATATGTGTATCATCAAAACAATTGATAAGGTCCACCAGAAAAATATCGCTCTCCTTCACCAACAACAGGCATAGCCTAATGGTGCATCGTGGGCGGTGCCATCGGGTAAGCAACAGGGAGAACATAGGGCAAGGGATGGGGATGGTGTCCAGGAGGCAGCATTACAGGAGTTCCAACAGCAGATGTCATATGACCAGGACCTGAAACAGGATGTCCAATTGGTGCTCCATACATACCTAAACCTGGCAAATGTGACTGACTATGATTCTTCACAGATTGTCCCATGGCAGCAACACCAGTATTTGAAGAATTTGTGTTAATCTGTTGACCTGTAATCGGTGATGATGAAACATCTCCACCATTGTTGATACTCGTAATATCATGAATACTTGTTCTTCTTCTGTCTCTGTTCATTGAATTCAATCGAATAAAGTATTTCTGAGCATGACTTGCTACTTGTGTTGGTGTTCTTGTCAACACAAAATTTCTGGAAATACTTCTCCAATCTCCTTTTCCATATTTTTCAAGTCCAAGTAGAAATAATCTAATAATCAACTCACCAAATCAACATAGCAACAATCAGTAAGCGCATAATCAATTTTTTTAAATCGAATTTAATACGAATTATTTCGGTCAGACATTTCATCAAACAATACCTGTGCTCTTCTTCAGTCCATGGAATTCCTTTCCTCCGTTCTTGATCTGACCTAGATCCACCTTTCCTATCATTTTCAATCCCTGAAAATCCACTTCCATAACCAGAATTAGATCGTTTATCGCCAGAACCAACACAAAATCCACCGCCATGAAAATCTTTACTCGAACAAGACGTAGCTTCATCTCCTGCATAATTAGGAATCGGAACAACACCAGATTCAATAGCGCTTACATCCTCCATAAGTAACTGATAATGATTCATCAATTCTTCAACACTTTTACTCGGAACCATGGAAGAAATATTTCTCCACTGTTCATCCGATTCATCGCCGTTCCAGTACAACGCTATAGCGTTCTCAAACGCCTTTTCTTCATCTCGATTCCATAAGCCAGATGGAGTAGCCATTTTTGCTCAGATTTGAGATTTGAAAGTGTTTGGCTGAATCTGGAAATTGAGAGGTGCGTAAGATAAAGAAGAAAAGGAGTGAAGGATAAAGAGAGAAATGAAGAAAGGACCACTTGGTGAAGATGAAGGGAAGGGATGGGTAAATGTTGGCATTTTCTGTTCATTCTTTCATAACTGTAGAAATTTCATTGGTAATCAATCATGCACTCTGTAAATTTTGACGGTATCTTTTTCTTTTTTAATTTTGTATTAGACAAAAAAGAAATTTCTTTTTTATTTTTTATTCAGATAAATACAAAATTGAGAAGAAAAAATAAAATAAATAAATAAAGTGCATTAAAATGCAAACAAAATGATGAGATAGTAGAGACAAGATACCTTAACAACATCCGTCGTTATATATTGACTATGACAATCTAATTATGTAATGCAATTAATGGCTCTGGTCACAAACCATTTGTATGTATCCATGTCCAATCATTCCTATTCTTTATTTTTTAAACTTATGTTTATTAATAATCACAACTTTAATATTGGATTATAATTACAATGTGAATAATCTTTATTGGGTTGACATATTATAATTTTTTACTAATCCGGATTAAATTTGATATTACTTATTTCAAGTTTAAAAGAAGTATATATTTATTTTTTGGCTTATTCACATTAGTATCTAAAATGTAGGAATGCAGAATTAATTTAAACAATATATTATTTTAATAAATCTAAATTCGGGATTATTTTCATGTGTTCTGATCAATTAGCACCGTAATAAATTTTCTTACGCAATTTGGAGTTAAATCACATAACGGTGATGGATTAATAATGGTGACTCAATCTCTCTTTTTCTCAATGACTTTCAAAGAGAATTTGTAAAAAAAAAATATTTGCCTCGAATTGTCTGACAACTGAATTTCACAAATGTTATCTGTTTATTATGCTTGGACTACCATAGTTAGAGCCGAACATTTGAGATTTCTCAGTAAGTCTAGCCCACATAGACATAAATTTTGGGCTCAAGTCTAATGTCTAACATTTTCCACTTGCACGTGTGGGCTTATATGTACCAAAATATCTTAGTTATAATGAAAGCTATCCATTCTAGTAAATGTGTCTTGCAACCGGCGAACACATCTGCAATTAGAAGCTCTGTACCAAACTAGTTAAGATACAGAGACATCAACCTAAAAAAAGAAAAATTAACGTGTCTTGTTATGCGCCAACCTAATAATTACATTGGATCTCCATTCCATCCCTCGTTGAGTTTCTTATAACCTGTCAATAATGTGTATTCACTGTTATGTCCAAACTTCTCCTAACAAACATAAGTTGACCATTGAACAAATAACTATAGTGTCATTCTGAATATATTTTTTTTAGTTATGATGTCACTTAGATCTAAATCAACGTCTTTCACAACAATGTCTCAATTAGTCTAATCATATGTAAACTTAGGTAACATGCAAGAGTAGCAATCATTATTTATTCACTTTGTAACATTGTTAAAAGTCACAAAGGGCACAAGGTGTGAGATGCTAATCACCGTCTCTAGGACTCACATGGTGATGAAGCAGTACAATCGCAAGCTACATACGGTATGAAATACAAGCTATAGTGCAACTTATCGTATAAGTGAGTGCATGTGTTGCTAAAAAACATCATATAGATTTTAGTTCAATCATTCAAATAGTGCCTAACATGAGTCTCTGAGATTGGCGCTATTCGCACTTCCTATAGTGCCAGTCTCGGTTTTCACATTTGACTATCTATATGAACGGTGGGGACATACATATTGATCTTTAAATAAATAAAACAAATATCATCTTAGTTCCAACCTAGGTTATATTGCATAAATTTGTCATCTTTGATAAAAAGGTAAAATAAAAAAAAATCAACTTTGTTCGCTACTACACAAGCGCCAAAAGGAAGTGTGTTTCATCACTCGAAATTAAAAAATGCTAGAGGCGATTACTCGTGAGTGAGTCAATCATACTGTTTTTACCATATGTTAGTCTTCTTTTAAGAGCAACTAGCCTTTGGTGGCGACTATCAAGTCCATATCATTTCCAACAGGTAACATATTTGTTGGAAATTGATTCAACATTATGTTCGTATTATTTTAATATTCTAGTTTGTTCCTATTTTTTCTGATTTTTACCGAGTCTTTAGTTGGTAGGCTAGTGGATACTAGAGATTGGCTTTATGGGTGTAATGGGTTACGTGGGTGAGAAACTCAAGATCCGTAAGTCTATAAAGACAACATCTTTCCACCAAATAATTAGTAGTTTTCGATTCCTCTTTTCTTTCTCAACAATATCATCTATATAAAAATAGGATAACTAATCTATTTTCTAACACTTTATTTATTTTGCTAAACTTTATGACAGTTGAAGATACACAAAATGGTCTTCATTTCTCATCATAAACCCTTCAAATACGATGACACAATGAAACCTCATATATTGTTATATATAAATCTAAGAGCCAGTTTGATATTCCTTTTTTGTTGTTGTCTTTTTATTCTTCTTTTCAAAAGTATCGAAAGAGATGTTTGATTTTACAAACAAAAAAAACGGAATTTAGTGGGTTGCTTCTAATTTTTTTTTCTATTGTTTTTAAAAGCTAGTGAATAGCTATTTTTAAAAGTCCTTTCAGTTTGATTGTTTGTTTTTTTTTTGTTTTTTTTTAAATGTTACAATTACCACTTACTTTTTGTATATTACAATCAATTACACACTATTTATATTTCTAACAATATTTAAATGATTCAAATTGGTCTTTTACAACATTTAAGCATTTTTAGCCATAGTTTAGCAAATACATATTGTTTCCGAAAACAATTTCAATTTTTTTTTTTACCAAATGATATTTCAAAGTAGTTTTTAAAAATAGGTTTGAAAAACGGCTTTTACAATAAGTTTTCAAAATGCTACGTTAATATCAAACTAACCCTAAATCATAAATAGACCTTAAGAGCTTGCAAACTTTGCACTCATATTCCTCGATTGCAAACTATTACTGTTTTTTCAATAGTTTGTCTAGTTGTAATTTGATAAGTATCAATAACTATGAGATATTTACCTTTATCCCATTTTCTATTTATTTATTTATTTTATTGAACCAAAGAGGGTCCAAAAGGGTACAAGCACAACATACTGAGACAAAGGGCATTCCCAGCATTTCAATCCAGATATTAAAAGAATAAAGGTAAAATAAGATACAGAAATTGATAAATGAATTATAAATAAATGTCTTATAAAATTAAAATATCTTAAAATTGACACCGAATATATATTACATCGAATACTCACCTTCACTTCCTCTATCCTAACATTGACACTTGAAAATTACATCAAAGGGTCACCTTCACTTCAATTATCATATCAAATATTGCATTTTCAAAAAGATATGGCATAGATAATGTAGTTTTGTGGTCCATTTACAACTTGAAACTATCTCTCAAACTTTGTGGTCCATTTTACCCTATTTTTCTTTGTTTCTTTGGAAAATGGTGGCCATGAGTTCGAACAGTAGAAAGAGCCTTTAAGCATATTTAAATAAAATTTTGTACATCAAACTCCCCTAAAAACTCATGATGTGAATGTGAAAATATTATTTATATAAATAAGATGGTATCATAATTCAATTTGTATTTATTATGTTAATTTTTTTATTATGATCAAATAAATATGGTTTATACATAAATCGCGTTATAGTAACTAAATTTCACGATCTTGAAGGGGGAAAAAAGCATAAACATGAAATTAATTTAAAGCTTTCCTCTTTTACAATATATCAAATTTTGGCATTAATGAAAATTAATGTACAACTGAAAAAAATAAAATATCTCAGATTTTTGTATAATGAGTTAGCGTCTTGGTGTCATTATATAAAGCTCGATTCATACATCACATTTTCAAGAATGACACGAACTACATATCTTGACCATCACATAAATTTTTCACTTTCACAAGTTTTTTCGTGTTTATTTTTAGAAATCAGATTCTAAATATGTTAGAGAGATTTATATGAATACATCGTTTTATTTCTACATTTTATGATATTATGACGAAAAGCTCTATCGAATTATTAATTTGCAGTGTGAGAACAAGTAACAGTGTTGATGATCATGGTATTTTCTCGTGACATATTATTACGAGTAAGATATAACATGACAATGATTTTAAATATTGATTCGTATTTTCTTAAGCCTATCACTTAGTTTCTTAAAATTGTTCTATCCAAATCGCGCTCAAACATTAATTGTCGAAAAAGTTTGTGGTCCATATTTCAATATTGTATTGTTATAACTAAATATCCGGTTTAAAGTTTTCGTTAGATTCCGATTTTGTAATAATGAGTTAGCGTCTTGATGTCATTATATATACCTCGATTCATATATCTCATTCTCCACATCTTTTCAAATTTATTAATTTTTCTCTCCACCAATTTATTCATGTTTATTTTTAGAATCTGATTGTACATTAATTAAGATCGATAAGAAAATTAACTTCATCAAATATGTTAGTACAAAGGGTTAATTATATACATGAATCTAATTTCTCTAAAAAAATTTCAAGCCATTCAAAAAATCATATTCCGAGAATGTTTAGAAATTTATACTAAAATTTCAAGATGAGGTATATACTATTAGGTATATTTTATATGTTATATGTTATATGTTATATGTTATTATCCCATAAATATAATTGAAAAAAATACTGACATATATAATATTAGGCTTAAATACTTTTTATATTTTCCACTATTAAACTTGTACTAAACACTTTCCTCGATTTTCAAAAATCACAAATCATTCTCTGAATTTTTATTTCATCATTTGTCGTCAGCTTCCGTCTAATCTATCGTTCAACGTTCCACACATACCCTCTCCACTTTTTTTTTTCTAATTTAAAGAAAAAATAAAAAAAATTGTCTCTTCTCCATTTCTCTCTCCTCTCTAACCCTTCAACAATTACTATTTTTTTTTTTCATAGTTTTTTTGTTTCTTCTATTTGAGATACTAATTTATCTATATTTTTTAGAATTCATCCATAGAACTAACAATTGCTAAACTTATATTTTTTAGATTTTGTCAAATCCACGGCAAATTTTTTTTCTCACTTTCTTTTCTTCGTCCTGAAAATTAAACGCAAACTAAATCTTAAAATTCATTGGTTGAAATTATTTATCTGGGTGTTCATCCCAAAAGGTCAAATCTGAAATTCCTTTTTTTTTCACTATGATTCTTCCAATTAATCTGAATGAATTGGGAATTAATTGCAAAAAAATGTTAATTGGAAATTCGTAGTTGTATTTGGTTTGAAATGTTCTAGAATTTGTTGTGGAATTGGGTTGTCAATGTGTTGGTAAGTGGATTTTGGAGCTCGTCGGGCCTCGACCCGACTCCGCTCAGACCAAGCCAGAGCGGCCCAATTGGGTAAGGTTTGGACCCATAGCCCATGGTTAGTCACAAAGAATAGAGAGAACAAAGCGTTGCAACATGAACGCTCTGCTCCTGAGAGAAAACATAAGGGGTGTTTAGCATGGTGGCTTGAGAGAAGGAGTTCGTCCGGAGAGAAAGTGATGTTCTAGAGGTGGAGAGTCACGATTGCCCTGAACCCATTATACTTTAGGAAAGGCTTTAGAGGTGTATGTGCCAAGTCTGTGGTTTCCAATCGCCCCTGAGGTCACATGGCGAATTATTCTCGTGAGTGTCTCGACTGTGATGTGCAATTATTGTGACCACCTTAGACACGGACACGTGTCATGAGTAGGTGCGCGTCCAGTTGATGTGCCCACAAGAGAATACAAATATTCTGACTATAAATAGTTCCTTGTATTGCTATAAATAGAAGATAACAATCATGAGAAATCAAAGGAATATATGGACAATTGTTTAGAATATACGCAGAGTGATCGTAGCAATCAAACGATATGTTAGCTATTTATTGAAAGACGGAATAGGTTGGTGGGAAGGATCTTGGAAACTCACGGAATTGGATCTTAACATATATCTCTAGGAAGCTGTTACCTGACGGTCTTTTGCTAGAGTATTATTGGTTCTTTTCTCTCACTCCTAATTGTCCAAATCGCTCTTTTGACCCTATGGAAACAGTATTCTCCTTCGGTCCCACACAATTCGCACCGACATAAATTTTTCGGTTACAAACACAATGTAGGAGGGATTTGATTATAACATGTTTTTTTTTAGTTTTCAGTTTTTTTTTTCAAAAATCCTCCATTAATACTCCTCCCAATAGAATTAATAATCAACCCAACCGAAACCTTAATCAAGATCTAACCAAGATCTTGATTATCCATATAAGTAAAAATACAAAAAAGAAGATCTTGAGCTGCGTTCAGACAATCAGAGATTATTGTGTAAAAATTGTATGTTTATGTTATGATAAAATTTAAATCAGATTGATTCGAAAACCCGAATTAAATTAAAGATACTTTTTTAAGATTTAGTTTGGGTTTAATTTTAAGGATAAAGAAAAAAATTGGCTTGAAGATTTGAGAGAAAAAGGAAGGAGAGAGAGAGAATGAGGAAGAAGAGTGAGAGTAGTTAATATTATTTTATCTTTCATTTTTGTTTTTGAAATTTAGAAAAAAAAAAAATGGCTTAGGGAAGTAAATGCCACATAGGCAATTAACTGTGAATTTGATGGAATTTGACGATAGAAGAGATAAAATATAAGCTTAGGGGACAATTTAAGAGTTTTGAGAGTCGAGTAAACTGTTTATTACATTTGTAATAGTTTAGAGAGTAAAAAATAATTAAGCCATAATATTATTTTCGTACTATTTTTTATTTTCACAATGGATGAAAGGAGTGACGAAATTGACGAGCATGATGTTTTCTCATGACGAGTGGGATACATCGGCACATCTTCTCTTGACACCATAATTTATGAGACGTCTTGTAAGCTTGCATCCAAAACTTGGTTGATTTTTTCAACTTAGTGCAAGAACTTAAATATAGGCTCAACATATTGACATGATTTTTTTTTTTCCTCAAACAAAGGTGGTAGCAATTCCTCCTTAACATCATTCTTTATTTTTTTAGTTCTAGAATGTTGAATCGATCTATTCTTAATTGTCGAGTTATAGAATGTTCAATCGATCTACTCTTAACACGAAAACACTTGTTTCCCAAATATCAATAGATGTTATTATCAAATGTAGGCTTAAATATCAGGGTCTCATCTATTGTTCATTAAACTCTATTTTGTAACTTGTTGTCTCATGCGCTGTGAAATAAGAATTAAAATTTTGAATTTTTTTTTTATGACAAATGATTACATTTGTAGTTTTCCCATTTCCCAATTATTGAAGTTATTCATAATTACATACTTGGCAGGTAAACATGGGTTTTAAAAATTTAAAATTAATTATCTCATAACTAAATTTCACAATTTGAAGAAATGTGCTATAATTGATTCATCAATATGCTATAATTGCTTCGTAAAACCCTACCTTATCCATGGAACGTAAAAACAAAGTTTGATAAACTACTAATACATCTCAGATTATCTCTTAAGCTACGTAAATGACAAAAAATAATTTGGAAAACAAAATTTTGTTATCCTAAGATAACAAATGAAAGAAATGTAAAAATAGTTTGAGATGAAATATTAATAATATAAAATAATTGTGGGCCCTTCATTGGGCCTCAAATTTGGGTCCGATTTAACAGCCCTTTGGCCTTCTTCCAACACTTTGATGGCTCCAGTATTCTCTTATTGTCTGAGCCTTCATTCTATCTGTTTAATTAGGCTTTTTTTATTACCCCCTAAATATGGTATTATTAACTGAAAACGGGTCTTCAAACACAAGACCCTTACCCATACCCAATGGGTTTGGGTGACCGGCGGATAACCCGCAACTAATAAATTTACATTTTCAGAAAACTTTTATTCAAGAAGATAATTTTATAGGAAAATATTTTCAATTAAAGTTTCCTATTTTAGAGGATTTTATTTCATCTTTGCAGAGTTTCAGATATTCTGAATTCATTTGGCAAGCTCTTGCCTTAGTAGGAATATTTCCATCAAATGTTTCCTCATATGGTAAACTAACAATATGTTGTTTTCTTTCCCAAAATGCATTAGGGTGATCACTGCAGATTTCTACAGATAACCTATTTTGCAGTAATTTTATTTTATCCTGTAATTTAGGATTCTGCAATTTATCTGACATTGTCAGTAAGTTAATCTCATATTTGAGATAGCCTAAATGTTGGCTTTTAGCTTTTAGAATGTCGTGAATATTATTCACCATTCTGGTAAAAGGTTCGGTTATAAACTCGAACTTTAATGGTACTTTCTCATATGTACCTGTAAAACCTGTATCGTCAATATTAGTAATAGGATATATTTTCCTTAAAAATGGAGTGCCTAATATGATTTGGCTTGTCATATTTTTTACTAATATGAAACTGGTTGGAATGCAGGTATTCTGCTTACAAATGTGGGCAATGGGGATTTTGTAATCTATCTGTAGTCTCTCTCCTGAAGCTGTACTGAGGGAGTGAGCTGTTTTGACAAAATACTGGGTTGGTATTAAACCCTCTTGAATACAATTCAAGTCTGCTCCACTGTCAATTAAAGCAACAAAAGTCTTACTATAATCTTTATCTATAAGTAAAGTGATTTTGACATACCATTTCTGAGAAGTGACTAACATCTCTATGGTGGACAAGAAAGTCTGATCCTTGTGAATATCACTAAAGTCATAGTCTTCTATATTGACTGGAATCTCAAGATTAATGGGACCAGGTGGATTAGAGGAACTAGACGGTTTATCCTCAAGTCTAACTAGTCTCTGTTCTATAGTTCTATTAGAATTCTGTAAGGAAGCTATTTCCCTTTTTAATATTTGGATTTCTGTATGTAAATCCTGCACAGTAACAGAAGTTAAACCTGACTGTTTTACTTTCAGTTGTCTATAAACTTCTGCCATTGTATAGGCCTCAGGTTCTAACTCTTTTCTAGTGCTTGGTGGTGTATGTACCTGAGACTGTGTCTGTGATTCAGACTGTGACTCTAATTGGTCAATTAATTGTGATCTAAGATTAGGATCTTTAATATGCTTCAATACCTCTATAAGAGTGCTAGATGAACTTAAGACATTTAGACTGACATCTTGGAAATTAGAGAGAAGTTTATAAAAATCCTCTCCTTGTTCATCATTGGTTTCCTGACAGTTATTTATGCAAGATGCTCCTAACTGACAAGGGGTACAACACTGTTCTTCTTCACTGGAAGCAGAACTGTCATTATCAACAATGTTCAACTCTGGTGTTGTACTCTCTGACTCAGTACTATTTTCTGAATCAGAATTTAACATTAAGGTGAGTAAGGAATCTTTGAGTTCCTGATCTATATTCAAACTGTTGATCTTTTTAGCCATTTTGCATCTATTTGCATAATGACCAACTTTACCACACCTGTAGCAAGTTTTACTAGTCTTAGGTAATTTACCTTTCTTATAAGGTGGTTTATAATCACCACGGGCCTCACGGTCTGATCTATCCTTAGCCCTATGATATTTTTTACTAATTCTTTTTTCCTTCCTATACTGGCTATAAGCCTTTTTCTTATAGGGTTTGGATGACTTAGGAGTTTTACTACTAGTCATGGGGTCCATGCCAAATTGGCCACAAAATTCACCTAACTGTTTTTTCTCAGTTAAATGGTGCTTTTTTATCTGCTGATTCAGCTTAATTTCATTGCACATGTTTAACCCTTCTTGGGTACAAATGCCTATAAGCTTCCCATAGGAAAACTGACTATAATCAATTTGATTATTGTTCTGCCTTAAGGTTTTCTTAACCCTATTAGCAAAGAGGTAGGGAAGACCATCTATGAATTTTGACTTCCAATGGTCAGAATTTGACTCTGGAAGTTCCATGACCCTACTTAGGAAAACATCTTTATACCACCTAAATGAGGTGAGGGTTGGACACCTAAGGTTCTGTAATAGGGTCCTAATAGTTTCACTGTTATCTGAAAATGTTCCAGTAAAGTGATCTATTATATTTGTGATTAACTCATAAACAGCATTACTTTGCTGATTATCTTCTGTTTTGACTGAGTTCCATATTATGTCTCTATGGGCTTGGGTCAAATAATTATCCCACCAGCCTTTTAATTGGCCAGTAAAACCTGAGGTAATCATTTGGACTACTCCCTTTTCACTAATTTCAAGACTCTTGCATGCAGTACTATACATTAGTATGCGATGCACTAGATTGAATATCTGTCTTTGGGAAAAGCCATCTAAATTCCACTCATAAATTTCTTTTCCATTAAAAGAACATGTGGAGGCAAAATCTTGTTCTTCATAAAGAACATCCTGTGGTGTGGGCCTAGGATAATAATACCTAGACTGAACTGGTTTGTCAGCATATTTACTGCTATACCCCCCAACAGTGCGACGTAATTTATTAATTTCATCTTGAATAACCTGGGGTTGTTTTAAAAAATAGTTCACTTTGATCCTTCTGGCTACGATAATGGGTTTTCTCAAACTAGAAACCGCAGCCCTGCCATTTTCCACAAACTGTATCATAAAATAGTTTGTCAAAGTTTACTCAGAATGATGAAACTATTTGCAAACAAATTATAACGTATAAATATAACATTAAGGAACTGATTCTTACTGCAGGATCTTCGAATATCAATATTTGCTATTTTGTACATGAGTGAAACCATTATTGACATTGCCTATTTTTCTCAACAACTTGTATTTTTGCGGTCCAAGTGTTTTTGTTCGGCTGGTGACCTGCGAAATATATTTGTAATTTTTTTTTGCATCATACAAGACTGAAAATATTTGTATATACATATGTAAGATACAAATGAAGCTACACTAATATAACAACATGAACAATGTTATATAATAAAGGTAAGTATAATATATAAACAAGTAGTTTGAACAAAAGTAATACCTTATTTAATTGCACTTTGCAAGTGCTAGTAGTTCTTCATAGACAATCCTTTTTGTGTAACCATTGTTTTCATGCTCTATTAAGGTAGGTTTAATGAGCACTTTAACAGATGCCCCAATTTGTGCTCTTGATAAAGCAACATATAATTTGTCCATGGGAGAATACTGGCTGAGGTAAATATATCCCCACATAATCTAATGTTTGCCCCTGGGCTTTATTTATGGTCATTGCAAAGCCTTAATCGAATTGGAAATCGTCTTCTTTTAAATGGATAAGGGTAGTTGTCATTTTGAGCTGGTAGCATTGGTATTCTTGGTAAGAATACTTTTTTATCCCGATGATGACCAATTGCAATTTCTGCATCAATCACATTTCGTTCAAATCTACGACATACCAATCGAGTTCCATTGTATAATCCTACTCTTGGATCAATATTTCTGAGCAGTTTGGTTTCAGCAACAATTCGTGCGGAGGAAGTCCATTTGGTGTTAGGCTATTTAAAAAATTTTCATGTTTACTTTGATGAGCGGTTTCTGTTGTCTCTTCAAAACTATAATATCGGAAAATTTCACCAGGGAATTCATTTATAAGCTATCAATTTATTTCATCAACAGATTCATTTTTCGGTGTTAATATTGCTCTATTAACCATGAAATCCAAATCATTAGCATATTTATCAATATTGGGAAATACAACTTTAATCAAAGTAGCAAGAGATTTAGTTTCATCTTCATATGGAATGATCATTGTAACCGGAAGCTTTAGTGAGGCGTTATATTTTGTTTTCTCTTTTCCCTCACCTATTCTTAATAGAAAATCACTAAACGATGGATCAAGTTCGTGTTTACAGTTAACTTTAGTTTTTCTAATGTAGGCCATATATAGGAAAGGAAAACTTAAATATTCAATTAATATTTAGACAGTGAAAGTATCCAAAACCTGATGTCTCATTCAGTATTGCAGTGTGAGATAGTATATTGGAAAAAAGCACCTGCTAAATAAATATTTGTATCAATTCATACAATGTGAACCCATATTAGACAGAGGGAAAAACGTGAAACCATATCAACCAATGTACTATTTTAGTTACTGCTAATTAATTCTATGCAATCAACAAAAATCATACATCATATATGGTATATTGTATCAGGCATTGAAATATATGATGTGAACCAAAATATACAATTCCTCTTCCAATCAAGCACAATATAAATCAGATGAAACAACATAGGATGAGAGAAACTGAATTTACTTCGATTTGATGATCAAAAATCAAATAAATCAGAGAAATATTATGAAAACAAACCTGATTTTGGATTACAAAGCAAACAAAACTCATTAGGGGAAGTGCAAAATTAAGTTACAGTTTTAGTCTGTAAGTGAATGAACTATGAGAAGTCCTAAGCCTTTTGAAGCAGCAGAGAGTTTGTAAGATGTGAGAAACCAACATGTGTATATGAGTTTTTCGAAAATCTATTTTCTCGGGTACCAATGGGTATTAGTGTGGATGAAATTTAGGGTTTTTAATAATTCAATTCACAAAGAGAAGACATCAATCGACCATCGAATTGATGGTAAGGCTGTCATTAAAGCGGTGCCGGTGGTGGTAGGGGTTCAAACCGATAAAATGAAAAGTATATTTTTTATCTCTCTTTTAAAATGAAGTGTACATTCATTTTGAATTGAATTTTTATATCAATATGAAAAAATTATATAATAAAACTTACATTTGTATTTACTTTTACACCTTACTAATGGCTTTAAACTCATTTTTGTATTCTTAAACTATTTTTTTTTTTTTTTATAAATATGTACTTCAAATTTTGTAACGATCTCCAATGAATCCCAAATTATTACCTCAAGATCTTATACCATTTGTTTTTTAATTTTTCGTTTAATATCACCCGTAAAATAAGACGTGACAATAAATACAATATGTGACAGGATACATAAAAGGAAAGACTGAAAATAATTTCGAATTAATAGCTCAAAAACAGTTTAAGACCTTTTGAGATAAAAGTTGATAAAAACGAATTGTTCATAATACAAATAAGTGACTTTAAACTTTATTAATATAAGCTGAGATTAGTTGTGAGCTATGTGGTTTGTTTGAAGAATATATAGATTAGATTACGGGTTTACCAAACATATGAACCAATTCTTGGGATGAACATGAGAATTTACAGAATGAGGATCAATCTTCTCTTGATAGCAGACCTGGTATCTTCATCGTCGGTTCCTCCAACGTCGGCAAACGTACCCCCCTCCCCCCGCAATC
>JAYMTB010000265.1:0-16054 GCA_036897585.1 Francoa sonchifolia | reverse complement strand
TGGAAATTTTTGTGAATTATGACAAAATTTGACTGAGATTTGTGATTTCTTGAATGAGTTGTTGAGTTGTGATTTGGACAATAGATTGTATACTTGATATGAATTTGGGTATTGTCTTGATTGTGTTGAGCCTTAATTGGTCGGTTGATAGAGTTCATTAGTACCCTTCTAACGCGTGTTTTGCAAATTAGGTGGGTGAGCATGATACATATCAACTCGTCTTAATTGCATTGAAACTTAATTAGACGGTTGATAGGGTTCACTAGTACCTGATTTTTCATGTGTTACGCAATCAACACGTCCTAATTGCATCAGACCTTAATTAATTGGTTGATAGAGTTCATTAGTACCTTGTTTTACGCGTGCAATTGCAAATTGGGCAAGTGAGCAGGATACATATCAACTCGTCTTAATTGCATTAAACATTAATTAATCGTTGATGGAGTTCATTAGTATCTATTTGCGTGTTATTGAAAATTAAACAAGTGAGAAGGATGCATATCAACTCGTCTTAATTGCATCAAAACTTAATTAGTTGGTTGACAGAGTTCATTAGTACCTTACTTTTTCATGGGATAATGCAAATTAGGTTAGTGAGCAGGATAAATATCAACTCGTCCAAATTGCATCAAACCTTAATTAATTAGTTGATAGAGTTCATTAGTCTGTAATTTTTCTCATGTTATTGCAAATTAGGCAAGGGAGCAGGACACATATCAACTCGTCTTAATTGCATCAAACGTTAATTAATCGGTTGATAGAGTTCATTAGTACCCTTTAACGCATGTTATTGCAAATTAGGCAAGTGAGCTGGATATATATATAAACTTGTCTTGATTGCATCAAACCTTAATTAATCGGTTGATAGAATTCATTAGCACCTTATGGTTTGTTTGCAATTTGCAAATTATGCAAGTGAGCAGGACACATGTCAACTTGTCTTAATTGCATCAAACCTTAATTAGTTGGTTGATAGAGTCCATTAGTAACTTACTTTCTTGCGTGTTATTGGAAATTAGGCGAGTGAGCAGGATACATATGCGGATATTGAGGCTGCTTATAGGTGTCTTGAAGAAACATATGGGGTTAAGCAGGAGGACATTATACTATACGGGCAATCAGTAGGAAGTGGACCAACTTTGGATTTAGCTGTTCGATTGCCTGAATTAAGGGCTGTGATTCTCCATAGTCCAATCTTATCTGGTCTTCGGGTTATGTATCCTGTGAAAAGAACATTCTGGTTCGACATTTACAAGGTTAACTTTTCTCCCATTCCTTTTATGGATAATGAGAAAGATGTTTTCTGCTTTAATGTTTTGACTTGTGCTTGTTTCGCGGCGTTTGTATATATGCAGAATATTGACAAAATTCCACTCGTTGCCTGCCCAGTTCTTGTAATTCATGTAAGTTTAGTTCTTTATATTCTCTCGTGTCAATGGAATACGTATTTATGACATGGGTATGACAATTGAAATATAGAGTTCGAGTAATATATAATAGACCAATGGAATGCCAAATCCGCGTACCTTTTTAATTAATTTTCCGTAAAACAAAAATTTTGTGGCTATAAAAAAATTGGTATTTTCAGGGAACAGAGGATGATGTTGTGGATTTTTCACATGGCAAGCAACTTTGGGATCTATGCAAAGAGAAATACGAGCCTTTGTGGATTAAGGGAGGGAATCACTGTAACTTAGAGCTTTACCCCGAGTACTTAAAACATCTAAAAAAGTTCATATCAGCAATAGAGAAATTGCCACGGCTGCGTCCTACATCAGAAGAACCAACAACAGAACAATCGGAGCATGATCAACAAGAGAAGTCCACACCAAGTACGGACCAAAAAGAGAAGTCTAGGCCTAGTACTGGCCAGAGAGAAAAATCGAGACTAAGTACTGACAGCAGAGAGAAGTCGAGAAGCAGCATTGACAAGAGAGACAAATCAAGAAAGAGCATTGATCGCCCTGGGAAACCAAGAAACAGCATTGATCAGAATGAGCGAGCGAGGAACAGCTTTGACCGGTTAGATGAACCAAACCCCTTTCCGATTCCTGTTATTACGCAGTTTTCCTAATACGTTTCACCATGTTTATTGATCATCAAACAGTTTAGGAGATATGGTAAGATCGGTTGGATTATGCAACGTTGATTGTTTGAAGCAGACAGCAGCAGAGGCCTAGTAAAGGTCAGATATTTGTTTTCATATTTTTTCGGTTTTTTCTCTCAAACTATTGAATTGGCTAATATATGCACAATCGGGTTTTAGCAGATTCATCATCGCTATCTCTTGCTCGTTTGTCTAAAGGACCGGAATAGGATTTGCTTCATTGGATGAAACAAAAACATTCCAACAGACTAATTGTTTTGGCATATGAATTAATATATGTACTTATGTTTGTAAGTAATGCTTGTTTCCATTTTTTAACTCGACTTTTAGCCAGGTTGGATTTGTCAAATGAATACGATGATGTTAGTAGTCAGAAAATATTTTTCATAAAGAAAAAAAAAATTAAGAGGATAATTTGGGATGCTGACATGGCAGAATCTAAGCCTTACAATTCCTTCAACAAATAATCCAAAAATAAAATAAATAGAAAATATTTAATGTTTCTAGAATCATCTACTCTTCCTCCTTAAACCCTAAAAATTGGGTTTCTGCACAATTTTCATTTCATCAAAATCTCATCCATTTCTCCAGAGCTTCAATTTTCTCTCTTTCGGTAAGGGGTTACATGGCTCCGGTTCTTAGCAGAAGCTTGACGACTGCTTCGCTTGCTGCACTTCCTTCTTCGTCTTCGCCGTTTACTTTAAGAAGTAGTAATAAAGTGGTGACGTTGAGAAGTGTTTTTTTGCCGCAAAATGGGTTTATAAAGGGGTTTGCGTGTGGTGGATTGAAGTGGAGGGTTGAGAAAATAGAGAATCGAGTTGCTGTTAGGTGTGAGGCGGCGGTTGCTGAGAAAGAAACTAGCGATACTTCTGGTGAGAAGTTTGAGTACCAAGCTGAGGTAGGGTTTTTCCCTTTCTTCATATGCTAATTGGTTTGTCGTTAGAGAAAGAGAAAATTATGGATTCGGAAGGCAAATATTTTCATGGAAATGATTGCTAGGTGTTTTTATGTTTACGTATGGTTTTGGAGGCGATGATATGTTCTGTTGTGATTACTGAAAGAAGAGAATTTGGAACTGTTTGCAGGTGTCTCGGCTATTGGATTTGATAGTTCATAGTTTATACAGTCACAAGGAAGTGTTTCTTCGGGAACTCGTGAGGTGAGCATATATCTGATAAAAATTTCCTTTGTGAAGAACTAGTTCTGATTCCATTTCATTTTGCTTGAATGCTTTATTCAATTTTTGTGTTCCAGTAATGCAAGTGATGCTCTGGATAAGTTGAGGTTCTTAAGTGTGACTGAGCCTTCTCTGCTTGGAGATGCTGGTGCGCTCGAGATTCGCATCAAAACTGATCCAGACAATGGGACCATTACTATAACGTTAGTCCCAATTTTCACTTCAAGTTTGTTGGGAAAGTTACTGGAGTTTTTTCAAACTGATTTTCCTGAATTTGCAGAGATACTGGTATCGGAATGACCAAAGAAGAACTTGTTGACTGTCTTGGAACTATTGCTCAGAGTGGTACTTCAAAATTCCTCAAGGCTCTTAAGGTAGTTTCATTCTCTTCGATATCTATTATCGAGTGTCATGACACTTTTCTTTTTAATTGTTTTTCCTATATGAGTTTCATTAACCCTAAAATATGTATAGGAAAACAAAGACCTTGGGGCAGACAGTAGTTTGATTGGTCAATTTGGTGTTGGGTTCTATTCTGCCTTTCTTGTTGCTGAGAAGGTGATGTATTATTTTTGGACTATCAATTAGTATTCCTGAATTTCTGCTTGTAGTAAAAGTATATAAACATGATTTCAAGTTCCTAACTGGTCTTGATTGTCTATGCTATATGATATCAGATTGCTGTGTCTACAAAGAGCCCGAGGTCAGATAAGCAATATGTTTGGGAAGCTGTAGCTGATAGTAGCTCATATGTGATTAAGGAAGAAACTGATCCAGAGAAGCTCCTAAGTCGTGGAACTCAAATCACACTCTATTTAAGGGTACCAGGACACTCTGTTTCTGAATTAAATCACTTTTAAAGATTTTGCAAAAGCATATCAATGGCTATAGTTTGATCCAGCTTTTGTGTGTGAGAGCATATCTTATTTTCATATCTTAGTATCTTCCTTTCTTTATTATCTATCAAGAGAATTTAAGTTCTGTTACTGTCCTTGCAGCCAGATGATAAATATGAATTCTCAGAGCCTGCTAGGATTCAGGGTTTGGTGAAGAACTATTCACAGTTTGTCTCCTTCCCTATCTATACATGGCAAGAGAAGTCAAGGACCATTGAGGTGTGTATGGGTTTTCACTGATAACGAAAAATTCATTTTCAGAAGGTTGTTTGAACCCGTCAGTTGTATGCATATATAGTTGCTTTGTTTTCCAAAGTAAAAATATTATGGTAGGATAGAGTACATTACCCTTCACTCCCTTCTCTCAATTACAATTGTTCTGAGTTGGATATAGTGACAGATGATGGTGTAACCCATTGCTCCCGTTATCTCCTTAGCTCATTGACTGTGTTATTGTTTGTTTGTATTGTCCAAGTTAAGTCGATTAAAAAGGTCGAATTCTGATAACCTAATGTGATCGCAATGTATTCGGGGATATTGATTTTAAGTCACTCTCTCTAACCTATTGTATCAATCTTCCCTAAATTGGAATTGCACACAGGTGGAAGAGGAGGAAGAACCAAAAGAAGGAGAAGAGGCACCACCAGAGGTACACAATATTGCATTCTTGATTGTGGCTGATGCAACATCTCTATGTCATTATGATGTCTTAGTGGGTTTTGACTTGTTCTCATGTTCTTAGGGTGAGAAGAAGAAGAAGAAAACAACAAAGACTGAGAAGTACTGGGACTGGGAATTGGCCAATGAAACAAAACCCATTTGGGTGAGTTTATTCGAAAGTTGCTATCTGATATTGAGTTACATTTTATTACAAATTTTTCTAGTGAGCTCAATTCTGCATGTGTCTTTGGTTTTCTATGAAAATATTTTAATCTTTTAGTTTATATATTTGATATTCTGTAGATGCGGAATGCAAAGGAAGTTGAGAAAGATGAATACAGTGAATTCTATAAGAAAACTTTCAATGAATTTTTGGATCCTCTTGCATATACTCACTTTACCACTGAGGTAAATACTTTTTGGTTGGATTATGGTGTTCTGCATTTGGTTCAGAGTTTAACTTATATTTAAAATCCTGCAGGGGGAAGTGGAGTTTAGAAGTGTTCTTTTCATCCCTGGAATGGGGCCTCTTAACAATGAGGATCTAGCAAACCCAAAAACAAAGAACATTCGTTTGTATGTGAAGCGTGTCTTTATTTCAGATGACTTTGATGGTGAGCTGGTAAGTTTTACCATATTAACTTCCTCTGTTAAATTGAGCTTTATTTTAATATATGATGTGTATAAATTTTTTGGAACCAATATTTGCATTTATTTTCACGTTGATTCTTCTACGTGTTGAGTTATATCCTTCTTGCTGAAATGAATTTTTCCTTATGGTAAATTTGCAGTTTCCTCGATATCTGAGCTTTGTGAAGGGTGTGGTAGACTCAAATGACCTTCCCCTTAATGTCTCTCGGGAGATTCTTCAAGAAAGCCGAGTTGTAAGACTTAATCTCTACATTGTTATACTGCACAGTATGTTTATTGATGTGTGTTAGTGTGTTTTGGCTTTATTCTAAGAATTCCCCCTCTCTGTGCATTAGTGTTTGTGTGTGTGAAGTATCAATTTGAAGATTTCCTTGGTAATGTATTTCCATTTCTTATATTTTGCAGGTTAGAATAATGAGAAAGAGACTTGTGAGGAAAACATTTGACATGATTCAGGATATTGCAGATGGTGAAAATAAAGAGGTGTGCAGCAAGCAAACCATTCAATTCTTATCTACTCCATATGGGGATTAATTATAGATCAGTGACATTTTCTTTTAATTCCAGGAGTACAAAAAATTTTGGGAAAACTTTGGTAGGCTCATAAAACTAGGATGCATTGAGGACTCTGGGAATCACAAGCGCATTACACCACTCTTGAGGTTCTACACTTCTAAAAATGAGGAGGAATTGACAAGCCTAGATGATTATGTTGAAAACATGGGCGAGAATCAAAAAGCTATCTATTACCTGGCAACGGACAGCTTGAAGAGTGCCAAGTCTGCTCCATTCTTGGAAAAATTGGTTGAAAAGGACATTGAGGTATGCTCTTAGCATAAAATTTTTACCATTTAGAATTTAGCACACCCTGAAAAAGTCCAAGTCTTTTCTGCTTGTGAGTTGAGGAGGACAAAATGTGGACCAGAAATTTCTGATTGGAAATGAATCATGCTCCTTTTCGCCCTTCCAACCCTGAACAAAGGAGAAGTCAAAAGAGGAGAAAGAAAACTACCTCTTCTAACAGATAAATGTAGTATTCCCATTCTTTGGATTGCTGATTTGCCTTTTCTCCGTTATAGGTTCTTTATTTGATTGAGCCTATTGATGAAGTTGCCATCCAGAACCTGCAGACTTACAAAGAAAAGAAATTTGTTGATATTAGCAAAGAAGATTTGGAGCTTGGTTAGTACTTTCTGATATTCTTCTTATTGTAATCTTTGCTTAAATGTCTTCTGCTGTTGGAGTTACCATTTCTTGCAAACTCTTGTATGTGTTTAGTTCCTAAGATTTGGGTTTATGTCAGGTGATGCTGATGAGGTTAAAGAAAGGGAAGCTAAACAAGAATACCTTCTTCTCTGTGATTGGGTGAAGCAGCAGCTTGGTGAGAAGGTGGCAAAGGTCCAAGTGTCAAACCGTCTGAGCTCATCTCCCTGTGTGCTTGTTTCTGGCAAGTTTGGATGGTCTGCTAATATGGAAAGGTTTGTTACTCTTTCAAGACGTAATCTGAATTTAGTCATGCAGTTGAGATCATTCTTTTTTTAAAAGAAATTTCTAATTTTCTTTCCCTCATTGAAGGTTGATGAAAGCTCAGGCTCTAGGAGATACTTCAAGCTTGGAGTTCATGAGGGGGAGGAGAATATTGGAGATCAACCCAGATCATCCCATCATCAAAGACCTGAATGTAAGTTCTTTTAGCATCATCTACTATTCATGGAGGTCATACTGTTGTAGATTGTGCCTGGTAGTCGTAACATGTATTGTACCAAGCATGTGCAACTAAGTCTATAATCATATAATCAATCATTTTGGTTATTCTACACGCAGGCAGCATGCAAGAATGCACCTGATAGCACTGATGCCAAAAGAGCCGTTGACCTTTTATTCGATACAGCTTTGATTTCCAGTGGATTTACTGTAAGTGGCCAAATTTTTTTTCCATAGCATTAACACGAGCACAAGGAAGCATAGCTTACTGTTCACCATTTTTTTGGATCATGCAGCCTGACAGTCCAGCTGATTTGGGAAACAAGATATACGAGATGATGGCAATAGCTCTCGGAGGAAGATGGGGTAGATCCGAGGAAGAAGAAGCAGAGGCACTGGAAGATAATGCTGCAGAGTCGGAAACAGGTGGAAGTGTAGCGACTGAAGTAATTGAACCCTCAGAAGTGAACAGAAAGTGATCCTTGGGAAGATTAATGCTCTAACATGCAAATTTTGGCACGAAGTCATGATTATTTAGTTACAATGAATTAAGCACCGGGAATCTAGTGTGAGCGAAACGAGCCAACATATAATACTAAATTGACTGTTTTCAGTCATTATTTGGATAGCAATGTATCTGAAACCTGTGTTGGTGAAATATAATAAAACATCTCATTGATACGGAAAAAAGTTTGTATACATTATATGCAATTTCACGAGCTCTAGGAAGAAAATTCATTTATGAGATGTCCCAGACAGCGCATCACCTTTTCAAAACAAGCAAAAAAGACTTGTAAAAACATTTCTCTGCATCAACTACGCACAACTGAATGATTAACCGAATTCTTTTTCTATGATTGGCCTATGACGAATTTCACTCATACGATTAGAATTTGTATAAACTTACATCCATGAACAACATAATTTTACTGTTTGAAGACCCTCTTCATGACAAGCCATAACTCCATTTAAACATCTTCATTATAAACACTAAAATTAGGGACCGTTAAAGATTGATTACGAAGGAGCGATTCCTGGATTTCTATTAGTTTATTAGAAAAACTCTACATATAAGATTTCCAAAACTCCATTCAAAATCCGGGAACCAACCTTAACATTAACGCAGCTGATTAAGAAGATGCAAACTTTTTTTTGTCAGCATTGTGTTAATTTCCATTTAAATCAATCATTAGCTTTAATTATTATATTTAACTGAAAAAGAAAATTAATAAATTGAGAGATAATTGTGAAAAGTTCTAAAATTTAATTTGATTTCTTTGATTTTACAGAAACCCATCAAAAATCAGGGCAGAGCTGAAGTAAGAAACAGAGAGAAAGAAAACTGGTTGGGGCATTTAATCGAACAGTTTGCGTAGTTTACATTGTGTGTGAAAGTTTTTGAATCCCAAATTAAGATCAAAACAAGAATGGAAAAATGTTTCTGAAATTAGAGATGGGAAGACAAAACTAATATGAAACAAATTTCTTATCCGTCAAACAGCACATCTCATATGAACTTCTGGGAATGTTAAATTACTATACATTTGTTAAATTCAGACACTCTTTTACTCAAAAGCTAATCCCATTACCATGAACAAAAGGATTCTCCGTTTTCCTGTATATACATGAGTCACTGCATGCAAGAACTGCATCACGGCACAGACACCAATACACTTTGTAAGAGATGAACATCCATGGCAATTTTGGCGGTAGACTTGTCCCGAGTGTTGATGGAATTCTGTGAAGTACGAAATATTGGTGAGAGAGGTTAAAATATGGAGTAAGGTAGCAGATAGATGGATATGGTTATAGGCAAAGGTAACTAACTTTTTCCCGGTGAGAACTCCATGGGCTGATGTTGCGACAAATGAACCCGAAACACCAGAAAAGACCTTTCTATAGTGAGGCAAGACTATACGTCCTGAAACGTATCATCATAGTCAGCATAACATAGAATTACTAATACTCTTGTGAATAAATATATTGAGGGCTCACCTATATTCAAAGAATTGCTGTGCAGATGTGAAACCAGGACAGTAGATTTCTTTCGAGTAATATCCTTATTTCCCGCTGAATTTTTAGATGGTGATCCAATTTCATCGTTACAAACCACCTCAGAAACATCAATGGCTTCATTCCAACAAGATACAATTTCGAACCATATACCGGAGGGGAATCTTCTTGGTGTTACCAGCCAAAGGAAGATTTTGAAGTAAGGCGTAGCATGTATGACCGATATAGTGACTTCAATCAGCATACAGATAAGGCTGACACTTGTGTTCATAATGCTAAAGAACATATAGAAAACTGAAGTTGTTGGTAATAAAAGTAAAAGTGGCGTAAACATAAGAGATCCAACAATGTGTTGCTCCACTGTGTAGTCATAGCTATCTAACCTCTGACGTAGTGGATTCCACTTTCGACCCCTGCAAATGTTTGGCAATTCAATGAACAAAATGAAATAAGAGAACATAATACAATGATGGAAGTATTAAAACATGTTATTGTAAAACGTCCAACATTGTAATGCATGATTTGAGTAGTTTCAGTGCTATATACTTCTTTGCTGTTTTCGTACGCAACTGCAATCAACCAATAATATTGGAGGAACCTAATAATAATAAACGGATATTTGCCTCTTTTTCATACTGACAGCTGCTGATTTCGTAACTTATATGTTGTTATCACAATCTACAAACTGTATTAAAAATCGTACATTCTATATCATGTTTGGTTTGCCATGGCTAATCAGAAATTTTAAGAACTGAACCCCCACAAGGAACAGAAGTGTACCTAAATAGGCGCCACAAAGCTGCTAGGGCCTGTATCTGTAGAGAATATATGAGTGAGATCCACCAATGAAGAGTTGACACGTGTAATGTTGCTAGTGCAATCACATCTTTGATCAAAGCAGCAGGTACTGTCACCCCAAGAAGAATTCCCAGTATTGAAAGTCCTCTAACGAAATAAAAAAAGAGGAAACCAACAAAGATCCAAAGGGTAGACCAGATTTGAATTGCATTAAGAGAAATCATGCCAAGAACACCTGCAAGTTCTGTGTTCAACTTGAAACCAGCAGGAACTCCCATCAACCACACACAGCCTGAGCGCAACATCTTGTTTATAATTTCATTTGCGAAGCTCGAAATCCAAAAGCAAGCAGATTCCACATGATACAACAGTGCAAAGCCAATCAAGTTTCCCAAAAGAACATCAACAACTAAACTTGACCACATGGAATGCTTCTGCAATGCAGCCACCTCTGCATATTCCACGCACGATCGAAACCTTGCCATTCCAAATAAATAAGAATTCAGCAAATAATGGAAGAAATGATAAACCATTTAAATTTTTCATCAAGGTTTTAAACCTTCTATCACATGGCATTTTACCACTTTATCATATGAAGCAAAAGATTTCTCAGTTATTATATCACACTTTTATTACCTTAGACCATTATCTTGAAGGAAGACTGGCCAATACAAGATCTGACAACAGCGTATCCGGATATTTATCGATGTAGTTCTAAATACCTTTGTTAATGTAATGCATATCCATGATTGAGAAACATAGCTCCAAAGGCTATGGAGAAACTGAAGTATTACATAGAATATAGTGGACAATGAAGCAACGGACATGGCAACTAATTGCCATATGAAAGCAATCAACCTGAAACCATAAAATATGTATTAAGAATTGGGGACAAGAGAAATGGAATGGAGGATGGAGCAAGCAAAGTTTAGAATATAGTACATGCAAACAACTGAAAACTGAACAAAAGATCTTCTTTGGGCCACATGTCTCTCAAACCATATTTCAGCAGAAGCGGCACTGTTGATTGCCAGAATGACTGTCTCTTCCTATTTAAGAAAATGTAAAGGTAAATTAGGTTTTGGTCAATAGTGTTAAAGCGAGCACACGAAAAATAAACCTTGCAATTGCTGTTACCAAGTCAATAAGTGGCTGCTTGTGGTAAAGTTCATTAACCCATCTGGGTTTCTTGACAGGAGCTGTCACCGGACTATAATAATTCCCAAGACTCCTCGAGAAATGATGAGATCCATACGTGGGCATTTCATAGACAACAACCTAAAATGTTCAAACAAAAGATGGAAGTTCAATCACCATGACAAGTATAATTGAGGTGAATATTACAGTAGAAGTAATCATGACTTACATACGTGGACATCACATTGAGACACTATTTTCCGGTTCCAATGAATGTGTCGAAACTTAGGAATTCCGTGGATATCTCCACCACGATGTTCATAGGTGTCATATACCAGCTGGATCCAGTTTCTACTTTCAATAGAAGCTTGCCTATATTCTTCTAAAACTCCACCAAGTTTGCTGCATCCACAGCTCCATCTTTCACAGCTTTCTCTAAATATATCCTGACCATTCTGTGTCCACGCATTGCAACCAGCGGGAAACTTTATTTTATCATCCTTTTCTATTCCAACCATTAAGGGTGGGCCATTAGCACTGACATCTGTAGCACACTGACCCAGTATAGAAAACACGGATTGATTCTGTAGAAATACGGGCATGTTGTCATTTGTGTTGCGGAGGATCCCCTGATAAGATAGCAGTATTTCAACATCATAAAATAAACTCATCACAGAAGATATTCTTCTTCATATAACAAACAATACTGCCAAAAAGAAAAACATTGCTTCATAGAGTCCTTATGTTTGCTTACACTTCGTATGTTAAAACAGTCCTTGTGGTCCACCATAATAGTAAAAACCTTCATTTTTTAGTTACTGCTCAGCCCTATACCACAGACCATCATTTTTCTACTCACTCAGCATCCATTCCCTAGGTTGAGACAATTATTCAGTCATCATAGAAATGGCTCATGTGACCTATTATTGTGGTCAAAGAAGTTCTGAAGCTAGTGTTATGGTGGTGGTGAACCATTCCAAGTATAAGACCAAAAAATTTATAAATTATCCATCCAACTACAACAATTTCACATTTACACAGCTTCAAAGTAGGAGAAATTTCAAATCAATTGATGTGATTTGGCATTCTCTATAAATCAACTAACCCTCATAGTTTCTAAAATCACTAGGCGAAATAAAGAACTTCAAATATAATATGTACCTCAAGACTCGATTGACAAAAAGAAAGTGCAACCTCATCACACGCCAAAGCCACCACAACATCAAGAGAATCTGGAGAGCAAGAGAAAAACCAGCCAAACAAGATATCCGATGCCTTACAAAACGATAGCTCTTTCGGCCACCAAACCCTACACTTCCTTCTCATTATCATCTCATGATTTCAGCTAATTTCTCCTTACTAATTATCACAAAACCTCTGCAACGGACAGAAAATCTCAAACTCTGTTCGCTACAGTAAACTGCCGAATTAAAAGAATCAATCGCATAAAAAACAAACTAAGATCGAAACTGTCATGATTTGCAACAACCAAGACGAAAATTACACTGAAATTAGGACAATTGAAATCACCATTACATAAGTACATAGAGATTTGCGGAAAAGAATAGCAAGTAAGAGCTCACCAGAGATCGACACTATTGGCGCTCACCATTGAGGGAAAAAACTGCCATTGTTGTTGAAAACAGATGATAATTGCCGGCCAAACAAAAGAGACGAAAACAAGAGAGGGAACCGTACGGTGCGTTTTTATATAGTGTTAAAAAACATACAGTCGGATTGACGAACCACGATCAAACACGTGGCCTTAAATCTCCTGTCAATAAGAGTTGTGGCTTTGTTTCTTTAGCTTGTCGTTGGTATTATTTTGTGACCCAACGACCTGTCGTATGACATAAAAAATTAACATAATTATTTTGCAGTGTAACCAGTTAAGCTTCATACTAACGCAATCACGTGACTAGTAGAGGTATTACCACAAACACGAAGTGGTATATTTTAGACTTTTTATTAACATTTTTGAGAATTATAATTTTAATATTTGGATTAAATAAAATAAAATAAGAAGGATTCATTTTGTAGTTTTGTTAATTTTTCAAAACAAATAAATAATAAGGAAATAGTTATAAAAATATATGACTTTAATTTTACAACCAATAATTGAAAATACAAGTTATATTATATTTTACAATTTTGTATGCACCGAGGGTAAGGGCAGAGTTGACTACTTGGTCAAAATTACATTATTTTATTTCACTTTTATGATCCCAACGGTCATATCTCCCCCTCAATTCTCTATAAGTATCTCCCCATCTTCTTCCCTTTTTTCACAATTATTTTCTTTCATCCACTTTGCTATTTCGATTCCACTTTTCCATATCTAGGGTTGCTGATTTCTTGTTTTCTTTCGATCTTCGTTTCAAAAATAATTTTTTCCATTTTTTGTTTTTATTTTGTATTCTTTCTATTTTCTATTTTCTATTTTTCATTTTGGTTTTTTTATTTTTTCTTTTGGAATGTTGTTTTCTTTTGATTTTTATTTATTTTCAATTTTTTTGATTTTGTTTTATTTCAATTTTTGATTTCTAGTAATCTTAGCAATCCAATTCGTAACCGGCCCAAAATCAAAGAAATGAATAGATCCCAAAGAAGTGAATACATCCCAAATAATGAGAGATATGTAAAAAGCGGAGTACGTCAAAAATTGAAATGAATGACTTTTTGTTTTTGATTTTGTTTATCTTTCGATTTTTGATTTTGTTTTCTTTTCATTTTCAATTTGTTTCCGATTTTCTGATTTGGAATTAAAAGAAAAATCGATTTTTTGTTTTCTTTCTATTTTCAATTTTTTGTTTTTGATTTTGTTTTCTTTAATTTTTCAATTTGTTTTTTATTTTCTGATTTGTTTTTCAAAAATAATTTTTTCAATTTTTTGTTTCTGAATTTTGTTTTCCTTTAATTTTCTATTTGTTTTTTATTTTGTTTTCTTTTAATTTTTTATTTGTTTTCGATTTTCTGATTTTCAAAAATAACTTTTTCGATTTTGTTTTCTATTTTTTTATTTGAATTTCTAAAAAACTTTTTTAACTTTTTGTTTTTGTTATCTTTTGATTTTTGATTTATTTTTTGATTTTGTTTTCTTTTTTTAATTTTCAATTTGTTTCCGATTTTCTGGTTTGGAATTAAAAAAAAAATCGATTTTTTGTTTTTGCTATTTTCAATTTTTTGTTTTTGATTTTGTTTTCTTTAATTTTTCAATTTGTTTTTGATTTTCTGATTTGGTTTTCAAAAATTGTCTTTTCAATTTTTTGTTTTTGAATTTTGTTTGCTTTTTTTCTATTTGTTTTTGATTTTTTGTTTCTGATTTTGTTTTCTTTTAATTTTTTATTTGTTTTCGATTTTCTGATTTGTATTTCAAAAATAACTTTTTCGATTTTGTTTTCTATTTTTTTATTTGAATTTCTAAAAAAACTTTTTTGACTTTTTGTTTTTGATTTTGTTATCTTTCGATTTTTTATTTTGTTCTCTTTTAATTTTCAATTTGTTTCCGATTTTCTGATTTGGAATTAAAAAAAAAATCTATTTTTTGTTTTCTCTATTTTCAATTTTTTGTTTTTGTTTTTGATTTTCTGATTTGGTTTTCAAAAATCAATTTTTTCAATTTTTTGTTTTTGAATTTTGTTTTCTTTCAATTTTCTATTTGTTTTGATTTTTTGTTTCTGATTTTGTTTTTTTTTTATTTTTTATTTGTTTTCGAATTCTGATTTGGATTTCAAAAATAATTTTTTCCATTTTTGGTATTTTGAATTTTGTTTTGTTTTCGATTTTCGATTTTTTGATTTTTCTTATTTCTTATTTCGATTTTTTTATTTTGATTTTGATTCTTTTATTTTGATTTTAGATTGTTTTTCCTTTCGTTTTATTATTTGGCCCAAAGAGGTGAAGAAGTCCCAAATAAGGTGTAAAAAGCGGTTTCGATTATGCCACAAATGGAATGAGAAATGGGTCCACCATGGCCTATTCGGATTATAGTTGCTGAGATTTCAATTTGTTTAGATTTTCTGATTTGAATTTCAAAAACAACTTTTTCGATTTTTTGTTTTTGTTTTTGATTTTTTTTTTTTTTTTCTATTTTCTATTTTCTAATTTTTTATTTTGTTTTCTTTCGATTTTTTATTTTGTTTTCTTTTCATTTTCGATTTGTTTTCGATTTTCTGATTTGGATTTTAACATTTTTCTTTGATATTTTGTTTTCTTTAATTTTCGATTTTCTAATTTAGATTTCAAAAATAACATTTTTCATTTTTATTTTGTTTTCTTTTTCAATGACCTTGTTTTCAATAATTTTTTTTCGATTTTCTCTGAGTTGGATTTCAAAAACAACTTTTCCGGATTTTTGTTTTTGATTATGTTTTTTTTTTTGGATTTTGGATTTTCTAATTTTTTATTTTGTTTTCTTTCAATTTTCGATTTATTTTTAATTTTCTAATTTGGATTCAAAAATAACTTTTTCAATTTTTGGTTTTGTTTTCTTTTGATTTTTTATTTATTTGCTTGATTTGGATTTAAAAAATAACTTTTCCCATTTTTTGTTTTTGATTTTATTTTCTTCTTAGGATTTCAAAAATAATATTTTCGAATTGATACGTGTATAATATTGTATATTGATATTTTTAAATTTTGGATTTTCAATTTGTTTCCTATCCCTTTTGGTGTACTAAGGAGGAAAAAAAGGTTTTTAACAAGTGCTGAAATATTACATATTATTTAATGATAAAAAAATAAAATTATTAATTGTGTTCATCCTTTTTCCGTACTCGAAATTTTCCCGCTTAAAAACCAAAACTGTGGAGACCGTCGTTAAACACCGTCCCACGTCCATTATTAGGTTTTTGGCTATGGTGGAAGAGATGAAAACGAAGTTAAACGATGATAAGAATCTGGAATCTAAAT